>OOFB01000249.1:10275-38615 GCA_900323305.1 Trachyrincus murrayi
AAAAGTGGTCCTGTTGAAGGGCATATAGCTTGTGTCCATGTAGTGTAAATGTGCACTTTTCTTCAGGTGAACAAGTCCTCAAGTCAGTGGTTCCCAAACAGTCTGCCTCAAGATCTTACAGAGCCTGTGTTTTCCAGAGCTAAAGCCCAAGGGACACTGGAGACCACAGACTTAACCTCGGACCGCAGGTCTGGCATCTCCTGTCTCCACACACAACCTCACAACCCAACTGTGAACCTCAGAACTCTAGTGTTTTGTACAACTATGAAGTCAATGAAGCTAGCTAGAGCTGGTGTCGTATCTAACTTGCCATTTATGAATTTATTTTATAGCATGAGATAAAAAAAATATATTTATTCAAATTATATATATTTTACTCATAATCATTCTGTGCTGCTTTATTTTGGTTCTTACGCTTGTAAATAGCTTTTTTATTATACAAAAATGTCAAAAGAATGCTTTTTGTTTGTAAAATAAAGATGCTGATTTGGCTCTACTTTTGTGTTGTCTATGAGGCTTTATGTCTTGTGTGTATTTAATGTCTTCCTAGCGGAACGTGCCTTGAAATGAGGTTGAACTCTTATCAGATTCAACACACAGTTGGAAACTCATTTAAAGCACATTAGTGACCGCCTACAGAACCGGTTAGGCCATCGAAGCAACAATTGAATGGTGTAGGCCTACTAATTGCAATGCAGAAGAGATAAACACCATGCATCTGTTGGACAGGTGCCAGCACGAATAGGCAGATAGTTATTTTCTAAAAATGTAAACATTGCAACAACTTGTGCAACAGTCCGACAGGCCATGTGGACTTGTGCCACCAGAGGGCAGTAGAGCACAGGAGAAGGTTGCTCTGCTCCATCCTTCACCAGCTTCTTCTGCGAGTCAATCTTACAACTTAAAACATTGAAACTGTAAGTCATAATAATCATGCTAGCTCCATTATTATCTGCACAGAACTTTACAACATATTTTTCTGAGATAATGTCCTCTGTTTCACAGTGGGGGGGGTTGATTTCAGGAAGTAAAAGCATCACTTTAATTCACAAAGGAGTAATGAGACGAGAGACTGAAACATAATTAATTTACTTCATAACAACTGGCTTTTTCTCCCCATGTTGGCTCTGCTGTTGCCTCAAACTGTCTTCCATTGGGGGGATATAAAGTCATCAAGTAGTGCAGCTGGGTAACATATTAATGCCGTGTACGGGATGGTGTGGTTTGTAAGAGTAGAACCAGAAGGAGATGTAAACCAACGAAGAGAAGATACACATGGCTTGTTGGGTTTGAAGTGGTTAAAGTTGGCTTTAACCTACTGATGGTTTCCATTGTGCCTAAACATTCATACTTATACGTACATACCTACTTTTATCGTCTACTGCTGCTAGTTTAGCTCATTGTAACAGGCCTACTGGTAACCTCACGACGCTGACTGCTGCTGCAGATGCTTTTCACAACCACGTCTTGAATGAAGATTCGTATAAACCCGTCGGATGATTAATCTCACGGTGTTAAACTACAGTAAAACTATGTGTTTCGTGTCCTAGAATAACATTCTCAAATGTGCTGTACAGCGGAATATGAGAAACAACCACCAAGTTAACGGTCGGTAAGTTTCCACCAGGGCTGTTTGAGTGGTAGAGGTGTGTCAGTCCAGCATGAAGGGTCTGTAAGGCCTCCACACAAATTCAAAGATAAGCCTACACCTCTGTTTTTTTATCCTACACCGCCCTAAACCACAACGTATCTTCCCTGCGACCAAATAACATATTCTATAGTCATTTAAGTCATTACTTTTACATATTGCAGAAGGCCTACAGCACCGAGGCGTACACAACGCTTAACACCTCGAGAGATCCACAAAGCAAATATTTTCCATGATGTCCTGCGTGCCTCTTTAATTCCTGTAATACTTGTTTTGGTCTTATATGTCTAATGACGCTTAATGAGGGAGGAAATCACCGTGCGGGATTTGAGTGAAGGAATGTGACGGGTTCTTGAAAGTGGCAACATGTCCTACGTACGTTACACTTCCTTCAGTCATATTTTCCCATAGCTCTTGTTTTACGTGACTCTGATCTGAATGGAAATTATGGAAAGCCTACTGTCAAAATGTGTTTGAAACTACAGATAACCTAGTGCTGAAATTGTGCACTAATTGTCTCTGTGAATCCCAGCACTGCTGCCAGAAACATTTAATATACTGTATAAGTAATGTTTACCTGGGCGTGCCCCGGTAATCCAGGTGTGCTGGCTTGTGTTCCTGAGTAATTGCTCTGTCTGTTTGACAAAATACAAAAGGAAGAAGAAAGGTTTAGGAGACATGAAACATCCCCACGTTCATCACATTTTCCATCATCACAAAAATCAAGACTAATCTATTGTGCCCTCAGCCCTCTACTGACTGACTGGCTTAGAGTCTTACAGGGCGTGTTGAGTTCAAATTCACATGGGGCCTTTTTTAATGGATCTCATAGGTAGGCCTACATAGTGAGCATTTTGACAGGAATTTTGAGAGCTGACGTTTTACAACTGTTACTACACTCTTGCCTGTAGATGTCTTCTCGCCGCCATTAAAACTTTATTGTCCCTGGTGGTTACGCTCTTTCCATCGTGTCTGGAGGTTAATAGATGAAGGGGGGTTGTTGAGCATCCAGTGTCAATAATGGTTTCACATTAAGTGTGACAGGTAGGTTTATTCCTTATGTCAAAGAGTTTATATGTACAAAAGTGTAGTGAGGCAAAATCTACTCTCATTTCATAATATTCATTATATATTATATTATATTATTTTAATGTATATTATATTATAGATAAGAGAGTGTATCATATGTCATATCTTTCAGTTCCCTGTAGAGAAACCACAGACGTGTTGGAAGAAGTTAAAACGAGATCCATGGCGTCATACATACCAACATTTCCCAGACAGTAAAACTACAAGCAGGTCTGTACATCTTCACAGTCTGAAATACGTTCGAACAGTTCAAATGCTGAGGTTTTGGAAAAACCAAATCATTCCGTCCTCAACAGTTACTCTATCGGACTATCAAACAATGATATGACGCCTTTTTTCTTCAAAAGGACGCTACCACATCATAATATGACTATTTTGAACCATCTCTTAATAATTCCCATATGAATTCCATTTATTTTGCACACTACTGGAAAGTGGCTGGTTAGCACTTTACAGGGCCAAGCTTTTTATGGCTCCTTCGCTCAGAGTGCGTTTCTGCTGACAGGCAGTGTGAAGAGGATGATCACGCTAGTTAGAGAGCACTCACTACTGTGTCATCTACCACCTCAAAGAAATGATCCATTATATACAAGAGAGAGGAGAGAGAGACACACACACACACACACACACACACACACACAGAGTCAGAGAGAAAAGGCTGAGGTGCCATCTCAAAGAAATGGGCCATTATAGACAAAGAGGGAGACAGACAGACAGAGAGAGTCATGAGTCACAGGCTGAAGTGTCTGCCACCCTCACTCATTTATTACGACGTGTCTGTCGGCTTGTGTTGCCATGGTGAATAATGGTTCAAAGATGGAGTGGTTACACACTGGCCCGGGAAGGGGGGAGAGAGAGAGATAAAGAGAGACGAAATGAGGATGATGGAGAGAGTTGTTGCGAGTAAAATGCTAATTACAATATATCTGTTCTTTTTTTATTTACCTTTTATTAAGAGCAAATATATTAGACTTATTTTATAGTCAATATGAGAACACATGAACATTCAATGACACCTTTATATTATGTCAGTATACCTTCATAAGCTCATCCCTTGGTTAACGCCTACACTGAACTCGGAGGGTAAAAGTGCAAACTTCATGAGACATAAAGCAACAATGCGGGCCCCCTCGGAAAGTGCCGGGTTTGAAGTCGGAGGAAACGCGTCTCCGTCTGTGCTGAGTGAGCACTGTGTCAGCTTATGATTTTCCATACTGGTGAAGGGCGGGGGGGGGTCTGAACAGGCCACCCTCGCTGAAGCTTTCCACAGCGGTGAGACGGCAGGAAGACGACACACATGAAGAGAATGTGGTGTATTTACGGAGCCCTTGAGAGGCTGTCCGCCGGTCTCGCTGTGTGAAGCTTGCCCGTCGTATTGGCAGTAGTACACAACTAGACGAGATGTTTTCGTTAATTGTGTCCTATTTCTTTGCTTCTTTGAACTCTTTTGGCCATCTTTTTGTGTTCTCCTGTCATATTTTGTGCACAACATCACTTCAGTCAAACTTAAGTGTTGGATGTTGAAGGCTAACTGGTGTAGAGGTTTGTCTTGTCCTTAGAGAGGTCTTTAACTGTCCCATCCATCTCAGAGGAGAAACCTAGCTGACAACCGGGACACTCCTGGAGATGAATGGCTTCCTCTATCCCTTCCAAAGCCTCTTTGTCTTTGGAGGCGGAAAAACATTGATTTGTAGCCTTTAAACTATGAGATCGTTGAAACATCCAGTTCATTTAATCCCTCGGTTTATTAATGGACGAATGCTAACATGTCCCTAAGAAGTGTTTTGATTACATACCAAGGTCACTACGTTTTGCTGTTGTTGATCATTTGTCTCTTTTTTCAGCGTACCATCTGTCCTAGAGGCATCAACATGTAGACATCGGAAGGAGGACAAACTACTATACTACTACTCTACCATGACCAAGTATCTGGTCAAATCACAGCCAATCACAGTACAGTATTTTGACGTTATGATTTTTATCCAAGTAGGGAAAAAGACAGTATTTGTGTCAGTATGTAAGTATAATGGATAACTAATGGAATTATGAACACTAGATGTGCACAAGTGTGTAAGCAATGCATTAGAGCTCTCTCCATTTGATTTGATCCATTTTGGATCAAACACACCACCTCCGTCTCCTCGCTATAAACGTTCCAGTTGCCTTCTGGAAAACTCATGGACCCAGTGGAGCAAAGGTGCTTTCTGCTGTGAGCGGAAGGGGCTGCTTCACAGCTGAGGTTTTACAAGGCCGTCAAATGTCATCTGCCATTCTGTTCCGCCGTCCCCGAGCCTGTCCTGTGGTCAGTATGTGATAAATCACATTCAGTCTCTTCAGTGTCTTTCTGTGAACGCCTTTGCAAAAACAAATGCGAGACTAATGACTCCTCTGGTAATTGTCTTTATGAGGACATCCTCCATGTAACCACAGCTTGAGCTGTGTGGGCCTCTCAGACCCTCATTCCTCTCTGTGGAATAGTCAGTCAGCCAGTCAGTCAGTCAGCCAGTCAGTCAGTCAGTCAGTCAGCCAGTCAGTCAGTCAGCCAGTCAGTCAGTCATCCATACATCCATCCATCCATCTAACCATGTTTTTTCATCACCAGATCAGAGTCACAGGGAGAACCCTTGGATGGAACTTGAATTTACTGATGACCATCTTGATATAAGTAAGCTTAAGGCATAATCATCTCCTTATTTGGTTTTTAAAATGTTCTGGGCAAAGAGACAAACATTACTGAGCTGCTTAGACATAACCATCCCTTGGAAGTATGGATTTTGGAAATATTTATTTCCAAGTGCGTAAAGAACTTTAATGACACCATGTGAGATTGAAGTACTTCAAGTTATTAAGTCAGTAACTTAATATGTGATTAGGGTGACCTTTTAAAGGTCAGAGTGAAAACAGCTCAACAGAAATGTAACTTAGCATAATATATAGAAAGTGAGAGTCGACATCGGTAGGATTATTTAGTGTTAAACATATTATCGTATACTGGCCAGAACTAGTATCAAGTCGAGTGCGTGTAAGAAAATGTCACATTAGAGCAGAGACCAGCTGTACATGTTTTATTGCAACTTAATAGCGATACATGATAGATTTTGTTACATTATATTACAAGTATCTTTTTATGTACAGACACACTGTGTTGGATCAATCAACATCAACAAACCACTGAATTTGTACAGTAAATACAGTCCTTGGTTCATGCAGGCGTAATAGCACCTGTCCAAGCAGTTGAAGTTCAAAAGGTTTAATTTGAGGAACATCTTTCAAATAGTTTGTCGTCCAAAACATATGGTGTGTGTGATATTTCAGTTTATTTATCACGCATGACCTTTGGAAGCATGGAATTACATTTGGCAAAAACTGGCATGGTTTTATGCCAAGTAAGGGACAATTTCAACACTTAATAGACAGCACTGGCCATAATATAAACACCTGTATGTAAATCCAACAAAACGTTATTATATTCCTATAAAATGCACACCTGAAGATTTATTTTTAAACTGAAAGTCACTGGATTGTGTTTCCTGTGTCAATTTCAATCCTATGTCATTGCATTATTCGATGTCACTTAATTCATGGATACACTGACACAGGACTTCTACTGCAAAGCCTAAGTATTTTCAGATTCTATGTCAAATGAAATGTACCTCTTTCTGATATTCTCCCGAAAACACAGAGTAGGCTACTTATCTGATACGTTATCTAATGTCAGAGGTGTAATAGTCAAAAATAAAATAGAGAATGAAAATGCATTTTTTTGGAGGGGTGGTTTTGGGAAGCCGGACCAGAGACCAGAGACCAGAGACCAGAGCAGTCCGTCCTGTTGCGTAATTATTGCTCATTCTTTTCCTTTTTCACCCTCTTTATGATCTGGCTTTGTAATAGCTCCACCTCATTTGTAATAGCTCCACCTCATTTGTAATAGCTCCACCTCATTCAAAACTGTTGATTTTGATCAGGATGAATAAGACTGACCCGTGTGGAGTTTTCTCTGCCTAGTGGAAGGTGTTGGGGTTGGGTCTGATCATCATCACCACCTTCTTCAGAGAGTAAGCCCCGCCTCTGAACTCGGCCCAGTAGACTCCATCTTGGTAGCGACTGCGGTAATGTCCGCCGCGGTACCAGACGCCGTTCAGGTTGGAGTGAGCGCAGGAGTTGTACCACCAACCTCCCTTCTGATAGTGGGCACAGTTCCCTGAGAGATACAGATGAGTAGCATTATTATGATTATAACATAAATACTATCTAGCTTCTCTCCCAGGGTTAGCGGTTAGATTCCCACTGGGGCCATGTTTTGGGTAAAAGTGTCCACCAAATTGCATGCGTTATAATTATATTTATTATTATCATTATTAATATTATTGCTTCTTTTGTTCAATTCGCACACACACAAACGCACCATGTACATATTTAGCTAGTGATGATGATAACAGGCTTACTGTCTATACCTGCGTGGACCGTGTGTTTGCCATACCTGTGTACACATCGTGGTCTCGATCCAACGTCGTGAACTGCTTGCCGTTGTGCCAGGTGAGGGAGTCTCCGGCGTTTCCGTGGTACCGCCCCACCCGTAGCTTGTAGAAGTCGGCTTCAGGCTCCAGTCTGAAGCTGGCGTACTCGGCGAACACTTTCCTTCCGGACCAGTCCTCCAGCGTGACCAGCAGCTTGTGGTTAGCCTGGTTGGTCAGCCAGTAGATGTTCTCCAGACCCAGCCAGTACTCACCGTCAATATTACCAAAGCCTTGCTGTGGACAGTAAGACCAGACAGGCTATCAGGGAACCCTTACTGGTTACTTGTGAGAGTGAATGCTTTGGGCCATCTATATGTGTTCTCCATGGATGATTATACGTTTTTCCTCTGCTGTTGTTTATTATCAGGGCACATTAAAACAAATGGACCGTGCTTCTAGTTTATAGCGAGCACTGGGGGCCAATTTTTCCACTATTATTCAGTTAGAAAGTTCCAGAGGGGTTCATGTGAGAACATTAAGAGCATTAAGACAGAGCAGTGTTAACGTTATACTATGAGGTTATTTGTAGTGAATTGGTTCCCAATTAGCCATACATATAGCTTGATTCAAATTAAATATCCTCTGTAATAATGAATCCCATTCATCATGAATATTTTGGAAGTTGATTTGCCTGCCAACATAATATTCACTGTTAGAAAACGCTTCAGCCCCATACTAATGGGGCTCACTGGAAGGACACCATTAAGTATTTAAAATGACATTAAAATCACACGAAACTGGACATATTATCAACAATTATCTACTTTTACAAAAGAGGCAGTTTTTTCAGTTGAACTTTTCATGGTTTATCATGAGGTTTATCATGAGTAAGAGTCTTCCTAATAATAGCTTTTTGACAACACTACTCAGGCAATGTTGGTTCTTATCTGTGTTTTTATGTGTTTATGGTTATATTGTTATACAGCACAATAACATAATTATATGGGTTGTTTAACTAAATGTCTTGAGAGACTGCAGTAAAGTTAACATCCACGTGTCTTCACTTAGTGAGGGACACTGCGTGATCCAGTGGATGAGGGACTTGTGCTGCCTTGACATCTATTATCTCACGTGGAGTCAGTATGTGTCGTTTCTAAACACATTTAACGAAGGTGGCAGCGGCTGATTGCTGGAATGAATGAGGTCAGGTCAGCAAATTGCTGGGGCACGTTAGATGCTCTCCAACCTCAACAATCGTCAATTCATTCTCCCACAGGTCTGGTTTGCCTCAACACAACGCTAAGCTAAAGCAACCCGTGTTCCTTCCAAACTATGAGGCCTTTGATTGGGTGGTGTTCACAAGAGTTCACAAACCTTGTATGTTTCCCAGTTCCGGAAGAAATTGACAGAGCCGTCCAGCCTTCTCTGGATTACAGTCCAGCCCCCTGGGTCGTGCCTCTGGTCACACCACACCTGCATGAGACGGTTGGTGTTCTCTGGCTTCACCAGGTACATGCCGCTGGTGCTGTGGCCGTCCTCTAGAGCTTGCAGGCAGTCCTTCCATGGGCCTGAATCAGTGAGTGTGATGTGGAGACACCATGCAAAAACAAATGACTTAGACATCTGTTTATACTGCATATTTTAAAGGATATCTCACCAATTAGAAATGGGAAAAGGCAGGATAAAACACACATTAGGGGTAGATGTTTTGCTTCATGCTTGGTCGCAGGGAATCCCATATTCCAACAGCGGAGACTCTTAGTATAATAGCAACAGAGTTGATTTTGGCAGCCAGGCTCACAAATGGAAACGGCTACCGGCCGTTCAGCCAAAAGCAACACTAGCACACGGGCAAAGGAGATCCTGATCACTCAATGGTGAAACAGTAGCAAGCGCTTAGCCCAACGAGTCAATTGAATTTATTACTGAATTATTTAAATGTTTTAAACAAATAAATACAAATACAACAAATAAATACTAAACCATTGCTTTTTTGTGACCATATACCGACATTTTATGGTCAATAAATCTGAAATTTACCAAAAAGGTACAAATATTCTGGAGAAATAATCAAACATCACCTGTCAATAATGCATTCCCACTTACTCAACCCCAATTCCAATATGTTTAATGTTGTAAAAACAGGGTTAGGGTTAGGCAGGGCAGCTGTTGGCATTGAACAGAGACACCTGTAGTCACACTACGTTGCAATTGTGTTTTTGAATTTGTTAAACCAGTTGAGGAAGGTCATGCTGAATTCTGCAGATGCTTGGTTGCGATCACAGAGCTTTCTGGTGCAAGTCTTTCCATATGATTGGCACATTGCCTCAATACTTCCTGACATATTAAAAGTTCCCAACTGTGTAGATATGGAAAAATACACTGTAATAGGGCCACTTTCACAGCCATCTGCAACTGGCTATGAAAGTGTTTAACTTTTCAAGATTTCACACTTTTTAGATTTTCCAACTGGCTCTGTCTTCACAATGATGGGTCGTAACAGATGTGGGCGGTTTGAATAGTCTAAATACTAAAAGATCACCGTTACAGTTGCAATACATAAAGGGCCATTCACCCAGCAAATGGTCGTTTTAAGTAGTCCAGAGTCTGGGGTTGGTGTAATCTTCAGAGATGAAGGTTTTATTTGTGGATTCCAGCTCACTCTTTGTCCCTATTGGCCAGCTGTCTCTACATAGGAGTGAGTGTTTTCTGATGAGGTGACACAAGCCCAAGTGCTGCCCAGTCGTGTTCTGTTATGCCTGATAATGTCTCCTGCCTCGCTGGAACATTTGACTGATTCATGGCGTGGTGGAGCTGGAACAAATGACCTCACATGTTTCTCTATCTGTTCGACCCCCACCACCTCCCTCCTATTTGTTCCTCCTGCAGACTCCTTTCATTCCGTACAATGAATCTCTTACTCATTCTGTCCAAGGGTTTATATGTTTCTAACTTTAAGGGTGTGAATTGCGTGACTGCGCAGGAAAAACCACTTGCGTCCATTCAAATATTCCCCACAAAGGCCAGTGTTCACATGCGGCCCAGGGCAAATGGCGAGCGGTTGCACAAAATGTCAATGGAAAAAGCGTGAAGTGGGCACACAGTCACGCCCTGATTGGTCCAATCCTTTTCTTTAAAACTGAGGAGTATGTTGCTCAGAAAATGCACATGCTGAAAAGGCTATTCACTACACTTGACAACAAAAAAGGACTGTTCACAGGGATTTTAAATCTTTATCGTCCAGTAATATGTGTTTAAAAGATCAACTTGGCTTGAGCTTAACAATCCGTTAAGGTACATGAGACACATTTACCCTCTTATTTAGCTTGGGGCTGTGGGTTTTATCAAAGAAATGAGTTGATATGCATCTCAAAGGCCCATAGAAAATAACCCCATTTTTGTTTTTGGCCCAAGAGCTTTTTTGTCTGGGAGTGTGTGGGGTGTATTATATAAACTAACAAAGAGAATAGCTCATTTTCCCCGTGTAATGTCAAGATAAGGGCTCAAATCCTGCTATTGGCTCAAATTCTGATTCAAACCTTTGATTGTGACTGACCTATTCAGTAAGAATTAATACAAAAATGACTGGACTCACTGTTTCCACATAACAACAGATTATCTTCACTTGGGACATTGGCGGACTCACCAGAGGGCTTGTCAGTGGTGGAGGGGCTGCCCGTCCCATCGGGAACGGTTAGAAGCACAGGAGACTTCTGGTCACTCTGGATCTCGTTGGTGATCTGGTTATTGATCCGCGGTGGGACGGAGGGCTGGAAGGGCTTGTTGAGCGGCGGGGCCGGCGGCGGCGGCTGCGCCCGAGGCTGGGGCTGAGGAACCGGCACGGGTCGGGGGATGGCCCGGGGCATGGGGCGACTCTGGCAGTGTTCCTCCAGTAGGACGATGAGGGCTGACTGGTTGGTGGCTAAGGAGGCCAGGTGCTGGTACTTGTGCTCCAGGTCTTTGTACCGGCTAGTGAGCAGTTGCATCTCAGAGGTCTGATTCAGGATCTTGTTCTCCATCTGAGCCAACTCCAGGGCATTGTCTCTCTTCCTGATGATCTCATGGAGCAGCTGCATGTACAGCTGGGTGACTCTGGAGTTCATGTTACGGCTCTCCTTCCTTAACAGTTTCACCTCGTTGACGATGCCTCCGTCCACCTCCACCAGCTGCTGCAGGGTCTCTATCTGCCTCTTCTGCTTCTGCAGCTCCACGTTCAGAAGCTCCAGCTCCTGCTTGTTGACCCGGTTCTCCAGCAGGGCCTCGGGCTCCTTGGAGTTGACGCAAATGGCCCCGGTCACCTTCTGCTGGGGCACGATGAACGTGTAGGAGCACTTGTCCTGCTGCGGGTCGGCAGGGGCACGCCGGCTCCTCCCTGTGTACAGGAACTCTCTCTCCGGGCCGTCATCACTGCTCTCAAACTCCTGGGTCTTCTGCTGTCCCCCACCATCATGTCCTGCGGTGGGATCACCATCCGGGTGGCTCCCCTGAATGTTCTCCACTCCGCTGGCCAGTCCATACACGAGAAGGAGCCCCAGCAGCACCACCGAAGGGGGCTCCATGAGTTTGGTTCAAACTCGCCAAAGCCTGAGGAAGATTTAAGAAGACGTTAGAACATTGTAGTACAAAGAGGCAGATTGATGTCGGACGTGATTACCATTTGACTTTTTACTGCCCGCTAAGTTGACCCATCACAGTGTCTTACAGTATGCAGCAGACGTATTTTGCCAGAAGTGTTTCTGAGCTTCTCCTCACTGTAGTGGTTTAGGAGCCCCCTCAGAACTTGGCAGCATGTTCACTCTGACAGGATATCAATGGAGTCCCTTCACAGTTCAGCTGATTGAGACCAGAAGCAGCCCTTTCCCTTGGGACACACTGGTCTCAGCCTCGGTAACCTCACAGATGCAGGAAGGCGTGCAGCTCGGGGAGTTTAGCCCTATTCATTACAACTCTCCACTCGGCTGGACCGCGGGCTGTTGAAGCTACCAGAAAATACGGGCCACTGAATAGATCGGTGCTGAAACGGAACCAGACACACGTCATCCAATGCTCACACCAACAGATGCTGCATGTTAAAATGATGTAATATATCCAGCACCTTGTTGCTAAGTAATTGAATATTTATAATGTAGACATAAGAAAAACGTCATGTTTATTACCTAACAAGTAAAGTCATAAACATAAACATTGTATTTTATTTGTGTCCTCGTGTGGCCAAACTAGTCCACCTCTCTTGAAGTGTATTCAAGAGAGGATGTTTGAAAACTGCAAATCTTCCTTCACTCTTCCAAAGTCAAATATTTTCTTTATCTAGTCATGAGCTCAACTCCCTGGTGGCAGTTAATAGCGAGTCTGCTCCTTCACTGTCAAACTGAGTCTGTTTAGCTTAGCCAGCAGTCTTGGCCCAGGACTGCCACTGTTAGGCCATAACACAAGAAAACACATCTGTGCTCATCTGCAGCTCAGGGCATCTTTGCTTATGGAAAATTTGAGACACTAGCAAATGGCGCTATTCATAGTTCTGCTTTGAATATCAATTGTGTTACATCACACCCAAGCAAGGGCCCTGACCAAATGAGGTAAACAAGCTTTTTTTGCAATGAAATACCTAGACAGACGGATAGAGAGACAGACAAGCAGACAGACAGACATACAGACAGATATATAGAGATATAGAGAGATAGACAGATAGATATACAGTATATAGATGTACACAGACGGGTAGAGAGGCAGTGTTTGAAGGGGATGTGGTATTATTAGAAGTGACGGGGGGTTGGGGGGGGGGGGGGTCCAGAGGAGAATGTGACTTCTGTGTAAGTCTAGCAAGGGGCTTTAACCCCTGGGGTCCATCATTGAAAACTGCTGCAGATTGGATTACAGAGGAGCCCAGTGAAACACCTCTCCAAGGCATCACATAAATGTTTCTATTGGCCCTGTAGGGAGAGTTGAAGAGGCATGCAAGGGGTCACCAGTCTTATAGCCTATACTCTCTCTCTCTCTCTCTCTCTCTAAGAGCATGAGAAACAGATAGCCAAGCGTGTGATGCACACCTAAGAAGCAGAACGGACCACGATTGTTTTCATCTTGCTCTTGTTACTCTGGGCTCTCTGCCAGCACACAAGGGAGGGGAGAGGTGGAGTTATCTCACCAAGAACACGACCCAGTGAGCCTTTAAACTCTTGGCTCTGTCCTGCAACAATAATGTGTAAACACACTCTGATCACTGAGAAAGCTAAAGTCCTAATTACTGTGATTATACAGTAGAATCTTATATTATTATTATTATTATTATTATTTTGCTCCATTATCCACAATCTGAGTAGAAAGTAGGGTAAACTTTTTACATTTTTAATTATTATTATTATTTTCTCCTTTGAGTTGACAATTCAACACATGTGAAGAACGAATGTAAAACAAATATTTAATTCAAAAGACACATTTTTTGATTAAATGAATGTGTGGAACCTAGCAATTTGAGTCTGAATTCTGAAATCCTGTCCATAGGCCTACAAATCTTATTTGACATTTTCCATACATTAATAATGCATGATTGTTCTTTTGTTATGTGTATTGTTTGTGGGGCATACTGATTGTTTCCCAGTGTGGAGATCATTCACACAAATATTCTACAAAAAACAAGTTTAGATTCTGTTTCCCATTAACTGTGGAATTTTTTGTCTTTCAATACAGCAATTTAGAGTGAGGTCTTTCATTGTCCTAATACCACCAACAAAGTCAGTCCGCATGACATCACCACTGGCTGACTGATGCACGCATGCAGAACATTGAACATTGCTTGAGTTTCAACTACACTCTGTCAAGAAGCCAGCCCCATTTTCCACCTCATTATTTCACTATAGTGTCTTTAAGGCAGTACAGAGTATGAAATCAGTTACCCTTATATTACGCCACAATAAAAGCCCCAATGCTTGATAATAGAGCATTGTTGCAGACAGGATTCAGTGTGTCCAAGACATACTGTGTGACTCAGCCTTCCTGGGGAGGTGGTTAACCTTGAATCCCTTGGGCTTCACGCCTGGGTTACTGTTTAAGTATGGTGTGTGTGTGTGTGTGTATGTGTGTGTGCACGTGTGTCTTTGTGTGTATGTGCATGTGCGCAAGTGTGTGTATGTGTGCATGCACATGCCCAAGTGTGTGTGTATGTGTGCTCATGTGCATTGTAAGTGTGTTTTCCCCCGGCTTCTCTGTTAATGCGCATCCTTCAAATAACAGCACTTGCCATGCCCAGACTTCCAGGGTCCCGAGAGAGTCCCATCTGCCCTGGAGTAGACGCTCTGTCATTAAGCCAGCCACATTCAGCCACAGGGGACAACAGCAACCCCCCTCACCCACCCCCCATCTCTCCAGTCTAGTCTTAAACCCCCCGGCCTCCGCTCATTACTGTGTTGACATGGGTGTGCTTTAACGAGCTGCCAGGGACCGGCCAATAACAAGGGGATGTGGAGAAGCTCTGTGCTCACGGGCTGCAACGCACCGCGTCACCACTAGGGGTTTTGATAGCGGTTCACATGTTATCGTGTGGAGAGTGAGGTTAACAACACGGAGGGCACGCTTCAGGTGGACAACGTGCATGATCTGTCATTTAGCCGCGCATCGAGAA
Organism: Trachyrincus murrayi; assembly: GCA_900323305.1. NCBI lineage: Eukaryota > Metazoa > Chordata > Actinopteri > Gadiformes > Macrouridae > Trachyrincus > Trachyrincus murrayi. The sequence continues at coordinate 25,088 of OOFB01000249.1, forward strand.
TGTCCTCGCGCCTGCGGTGTGTCAGTCTAATTGTCCCTTCTTGGTTCTGATAGTAATGCGCGCCACATGCTAATTAGATGGTGAGCAAGCCGACTGTCTCAGCCCGGCTGGTGTATCTCTGTCTCTCCCCAGCACCCCTCTCATTTCAGCCGGAGCCTGCTGGCATTCCTCGCATTCTCCCTCACCTCATTAGAGCCCGCCGGCCCCCAGACACACACCCGAGATAGACCCACTAACTGGACACAGTAGTAGCCTTCCCTCCGCCTCCCCACCCAGCGTGGCTACAAGACTAGATCTACAGACCCATGTCCTCGTTGTTCCACTTACTGCTGTAATCACGTCTCCATCGGGAGACTGCACGCATATGCGCATCAGTGGCCAGCAGGTAGAGACAGAAAAAGTGGACACTTTCAGGCAGGCTTCGTAACCGCATGTTCAAATGAGCGCTGGACTCTGTTGATGAATGGCAGAGCCTCCTGCACGACACCCAGTAGTCAATTTGCTCCCGCTAATTTGGGCTATTGCATTACCTTGGAGGTGACCTCATTCTTTCCTCAACCATGTAATCCTTCGGGTAAAACCACTAACACTTCTACTCTCTGTGTAGTGGCGCCAGCAAGTTTGGCATATTTTGCCATTGGAAGGTTTATGTTCAGATTTAGATTTCATCCTTTGCATCCTACTAACACACACACACACACACACACGGATGGTAGGTGATCTGAGAAAGAGGGTAAGGCAGGGAGTCGCTGGAATAGTTTTGTTCGATAATTTCCTAAAGTTCTACCTCAAAGCCCCCTTATCCAAATGTTGCCTCGGCAACAGAAACAAAGCACAGATTCAGCAGCCCTCTTCGCTGTGCTCCGACCCCGAGGGGGACATCCTGAAAGCTCCACACAGTAATCTACAGCTGTTTATCTCCATGTCTCTTTCGGTTTTACTCTACCTGTAAAAGAGCTTAGATGATTTCACAGGAAGGCTAGGTCCGTGGCAGTCGTGAGACAAGGTTTATGACTCTGGGACACTAGTATCTCATCTTCTCTTTTCTTAAATAACACTGTTGGATGTCCCTGCGTCTTGACAAGTAATGAGTGTCTTATCAGTTAACAAATAGTTAGCAAACGGGAGCCCACTCACCAGCCTCAACGACCAGCCTTTCTAACGGTGTCAAACGTCTAATTAAAATTATTTAAACACCCCGACCTTCGGCTCTCAACTTCTCCCGGGAAGACAGATGGTGATTGCTGAACCCCAAATACTAGAAAGTCATTGTCATTACAATTATACATTATAAGAACAACCATGTCTAGCCTTCAGCAAAAACATGTAATAAAATCCAGCATTACAATTCAATTGCACTGCAATTATTTAAGACATCCACTGAGCTATTGATTTCCAGGACATGCAGTTCACTCCAAGAGAGTTCCTATAGAGTCAAACTATCACATTTACAAATACAGCCCACACATGTAATGAATAGAGAGAAGTTAGAGGGCAACACAATGCTCACTGGACAAAGGTAGAGTGGTGATCAGGATGCTTCAGTGTCCTTCCCCCCGTGGAAGAGCTGATTGAAGATGTCCCTGTCTGTTCCAAGTCATCCCAAATGTGAAAAACCCCTCTGCTGTGTTCCCCCTCTCTCTCTGTCTCTCTCTCTCGCTCCTCGGGTCTCTTCTTCCAGTCGTCGTTCTCTGCTGTTCTCTGACTCACTACTGCTTGTCACTTGAGTCCATGCTACCAACGGTGTTTTACAGTCTGTGATTAAAAGGACAAGAAGTGGGGACTTGCTGGGAATTCCTCCGGAAACATTGAGTACGATGTTGAGAAAAATCCACTTTAAACCCCAAAAAAAGAAGAAGCATGAATGTTGAAAACACACTTGGTGAGTTGGGTTTGCTGGTGGCTGTAGTTTCCTATTCGTTGAATCCTGGGCAGACCGTGTGCTCCCTTCTGCCAGGGAGAAGACTGTCACTTTCTGAGGACTAGATCCATCACTTCTGCCTCATGGTCTCTCTCTCTCTCTCTCTCTGCCTCTCTCTCTCTCTCTCTCTGCCTCTCTCTCTCTCTCTCCCTCTCTCTCTCTCTCTCTCTCTCTCTCTCTCTCTCCCTCTCTCTCTCTCTCTCTCTCTCTCTCTCTCTCTCTCTCTCTCTCTCTCTCTCTCTCTCTCTCTCCCTCTCTCTCTCTCTCTCTCTCTCTGCCTCTCTCTCTCTGCCTCTCTCTCTCTCTCTCTCTGCCCCTCTATCTCTCTCTCTCTCTCTCTGCCTCTCTCTCTCTCTCTCTCTCTCTCTCTCTCTCTCCTCTCCCTGCTGTGTGCTTCTAAATGATGTTAAGTCCTCTGGCAGACTGTTTCAGCAGGCAGACAAATTGCGCTCAGGACCTGCCCCCTTTCTTCTTCAAATTGAACACATTCTTATTTAAAGCAACAGACCCCCCCTCCTCCCCCCCCTCCCCCCCTCCTCCTCTCCTCTGGTACAAAGAGGGCTACAAACATGCACATGACACAAGTTCCATACACTCACACGATTACACAACCGCACACACACATACACACACATGGGCACACGCACACACATACACACACACACACACACACTTAAACCCAGACACACCCAGAAACACACACACACACACACACACACACACAGCCTACTCGGGTTTCCCGGCCCCCTCTGTCCACTAGTATTTCACCAGCACCTATTTGTGGCTCTGGACCGGGGCTCACTGCAGCGGTCAACGGTGGAGGTCCCCCCCATCCACCCATGGGAGCTACACTGGGTGGAGGGAAGGGGTAGTAGAGGCTGGGTGGAGTGGGTGGAGTGAAGGGTGTAGTAGAGGCTGGGTGGAGTGAAGGGGGTCTGGGAGGGAGAGACAGCTGACTGTTGTAGACGGCCGGAGTCGGAGGTGGGTGCTGCGTCACAGGGTGGCCGTGAGCACTGAAGACAGGTCATAACACCGTTAATGTGACCAGACCTTGACGACTGAGCGTGTTGCTGAGGCAAACCAAAGACGTGTCACAGACGATCCTGCCAAAGCTTTATAAACTTTATAAACAACGACGTAGCGTTGGCAACGGAGAGCTGGGCCTGGCCTGGGCCTGGCTCCCCCGACTTGTTTCTGTGTTGTTTTCCTGTTTTGAATCACAGGCAAAACAACACTTTTTGTACAACTATGCCAAATTATATGGGAGAGGATTTTCCTTTCTGCTAAGACTAGAGATACATTACAACCTCCCAAAGTCTGTAAGTAGCTAAATCAGATTTAGACTTAAGGTTAGTTTGAACACATCTGGCTTTTATCTCAAATGTAATCCACTACTAAAATATAAGCTATAAAATCACTCCTCCCATAACCCAATCCATTCATTAGGAAAGTTTATAGATTCAGCATAGAGTTTATAGATGCATGTAATTAGTCAAAATAATATTCACAGAATAATCAACGCTGAATATCACCTTGTATTTTACCAGCCAGATCCGGATTCTCCCATGAGCGCTACAATTACAATAAATCACATTAAGTCGCATTAAATCACATGAAATAAATGGGCTACAGATGGTGACAGCTGTGTTTGGACACAATCTTGTGAGGAAAACACAGGAAGCTAACATGCTTTTAACAGAGCACTCTATTTACTGGCTGCCATCTTAACATCCACACTTCACATTCATCATTTTCTACCAATACATAGAAAATTAATCAATGTGAATCATGAATGTACTCGTGTAGGCCGACTTGTGCCGTGAGGAGAACGACGTGGAGAATTGTGTTGCTTATGCACCAAGTCATCAGTTGATGAGTAGCAGGCGCCAGCCCCTGTCTGACTGTCCAGGTGTTTCTACTTGTTAACATAAGCCTGGTGAGGATTCATGTAGTAGTGTGTGTGTGTGTGTGTGTGTGTGTGTGTGTGTGTGTGTGTGTGTGTGTGGGGGTGTGTGGGTGTGTGTGTGGGTGTGTGTGCTCCATACAGTCAAACTTAGAATGCCCTCAGGACCATAGTTTACAATATATTATGATGGAGTTCTGTTTAGTCATAAAAACGGTCAGAATGTGACTTTTGACTTTGTCTGGAAATTATTAAATGAATCAAAATGCCTGGAGCCTTGTCTTGATGTTTCTGTACAGGATATCCCTGGAGAACATTTTTATTGCATACATTACCAGTCAATGGGAGAGTAAACACGGTAGGGCTTAGTTTTAAGGAAACATCGACAGTGGGCAGACTTAGTATTGCAATCACCAACATTCAGTTGCCTTTCCTGATGCAACCTGCGACGTATTGATTTGTACTAGAAATGCTTTGTTGAGGTGCTACGGCATCCGTGCCCTCAAGCCACGCTTGGTGTTTCCATGATGGAACCCACGACTCATTGTTGATTGTAAATGGAATCATGTTAATGTTTCCCCTACAGTAAGAACCTCCATCTGGTTTGATGGAAACCACGTTCCTGGCAGGAGGTGGAGGACAACAACATTTTTTTTACAAAAAATGATTTCACAATATTTTGACCCAAAGTGTTGGCATGGACGCTGCACTCAAGACTCATGACTAAAGATGCTGACACATTCCTGATCAAATCTGATTATTTCTAATGAAGAGCATGTTTATTTGTTTGGTTTTATTTGGTATGTTTTGCTTTCATGTTTTCTGCATGGATCCCAATGAAACAAGCATCTCATTGCGTTGCTGTAATCATGGATATTCCTCTTTTCTCACCACTGTGTTGCTGCTGCTGCACTAATTAGTTTCCATCCTCCGTTATCCCCAGCAGGTGCAGTAATGCCATCCCATACAAATGTACAAATTAGGGAAAATGGTACGCCCACACTGACACTGCTGCGACCAATCAAATGCAATCTTTAGGTTCCTATGGGACCACATGAGAGAGATCATGGAAAGTCAGGTTCTCAATGGAAATGTTTTGCAGATGTATGGTCTGCATTAGAGAGTGAAAAAGAGCGTGCTGGAGAGAAAGTGGTTAGCCAATTCATCTGGCGGGAATGACAAGAAGTGACCATATGACGATGAGGTCAACACTTAATTATAGATGATGATTTAAGGATGTGTGTAAATTCAATTGTACTTTTTGTCTGGAAATTGCAGCGCTTCAGAGAGAGGCATTGAATAGTCTTCAGTTTTTTCGTGCTGTCGTCCAAGAAAGAAGTAAATCCAAGAAAATATACTGAATGTATTTAGCCGAAAACATTTGACTTATTACTTTAAACACATGAATGGATTATTATTAATAAATAATAATTTGTTATCATGACCTCATCGTGAAACCACTTCTATTTATTCTTGTTATATAATGGTATATTCGTAGTATTTGGGTATTGGCTCCAGCAGACCTGACCATGGCTCCTCCCACCACTAACACTAGTCTGACATCTTGATTACAACTCTACTGGACTATTTACCTTCAGATAACCCCCCACACACACTCACACACACTCACACACACACACACACACACACACACACACACACACACACTACTACCACTACTGCTGTTACTACTGCTACTACTAATAATAACTACTACTACTCCTACTACTAACTACTACTACTACTCTTACGTCAAGAGTTAACAAAAGGCCCAATTAACTTTATGGGCGATACCAAATGCTGTGAGTTTGGATAACTTTTAGTAAGAGTATGTTTTTCTCATAAATTGCATTTTTATTTGATTTGATTTGTTTTTTTTATAAAAAAGTTTGTACTTTATTACTGACAGATGCACAAGGATAATCAGCTGTTTTTTTTTCCTATTTTCAGTCTATTGTCTCTTTGCTGTTTATGTTTTGCAAGGCTAAATCTGCCCATGTGGCACTTCTATGGCCAAGCTGAAGAGGTGGGGGTCGTCTTAGGAGATCCGTCTGATGATTCAAGGGTTGTAAATGTTTTTTTTTCTTTTCTCTCTGTTTGAGGTCCCTGGGTTAGGGGGAGTGTCTCTTCATGTGGTCTTGTAAAGCCATCTTGTGAAGCAGAGTCTATGACATGCGGTGATATAAATGTACTGTGTATATATATATATATATATACATGTATATATATATATATATATATATATACACCGTATATATATATATATATATATATATATATATATGTATATAAGAAATGACTTGAGTTGAAAAGAGACACCTGGTTGTTGATATGTTAGTCACAGGGATGTCTGGTCGTCTGGCCCTCACTAACGAAGGCTTTGCTCTTACGAGTCCCATCTAAAAGTTGTACTTTAGACACCCACCCCAGACAGTGATGTGTGATATAGGGCTGTATAAATACACTTGACTTGTATGAAGAAGCTGACCCACATCTTAGCTATATACCATAAAGCTCCTGTTGTGATTTTTTCAAATCCCTTGGCCCCGACCACGTTTGTTTTGACATGGAGACCAGATTGTCGTAACACGGCTCCAGATATAATTCTAATTTTAGAGTCTGTCAGCGTGTGTACCTTCTGGAAGCCCCCCCCCCTCTACGCCCCCCCACACCCCTGTATAAACATGGCCGTATACACAGGCAGAAGTGTCTTTCTGTCTGAGCAGCCATGATGGATGGTCTCCCCGGTAACCTACGGTGACCCTTGTCACCCCTGGCCTAATGCCCAGGGTGTGTTATGCCTGTGTGATTGACAAGGCTGTTATGACAATCAGTTCTGTTATTTTCTGTAATTATTGAGGCTCGGGTTTTAGGATTAGGATTTGATTGCATTGTTCTAGCTACTGTGGCATGGGAATATAAAATGAATCAGATGTGGAATTAAAGGCTGAATTAACAAGAACAAATATTTTCCATGTGATCGGGGACGGAAAGACATGGAAAGACCTCGGTTTGTGATTCCACGGCGACACTTGCTTCTGTGCCTGGTGGCTTGACCTACAAGGGCTGTTCTGTTGAAAGGAAAGTCTGGGGAGTTTTATTATCCCGCTGGAAAGAATGGGGCTGGTGCAGGATTTTGTCAAAGTCACCCCAACTGTTGCAAAAGCCATCAAATGCATACCGGTAAAAGGCAGAAGGCGTGAGAATGCACAGACAAAGGATTTCACTCAGCGTTTGAAACTAGCAGTGGCGTGTGGCCACATGCTTCTAGTTCTCCGATATCAAGTGATTTCATGACGTGAGAGAGCACTGGAAATACAGCATCTGAAAGATTTAGATTAAGCTATAAATGCCCATATGTTATATGGGGAAAGATGTAATATTTATCGTGGCCCCTTTAACTAGTGTCCTACATATTTTGACAGCTGTTGAGAAAACAAACAGAAGCAGGTATACCGCACACGGCACACATTCCTTTTGACATCACACATTGTACCGTGCAATTAAAAGATCAAGGCTGCATTGCTCCTGTAGTTGTTGCTGAATGCTGAAGGTTTACCGCATGGTTTCCAGACATGTTTTGGGAAGGACCTGTTTACATCACTTGGAAAGAATCCAAGAGAACATTGAGTACTCTTTAGTTTTTCTTCTCTTTCTTTACAGGTGCTGTGCGTTTTCATCTGAGGAGGAGGAGGAACGGAAACAGGACAAACAGGCGAAGGTCTGTCTCACATAACATACAGAGAGAGAGAGTTGCTTTGCTTGAAAGGACAATGAGGTGTGATCTAATGGGGGGGGGGGTGAAAGGCACGGGGCAGCTGGGCTATACGACTGTACTATACCGTGCATGAGGAGAACTCCTCCATGCAGCCGAATACGTGGCCTAGCTGCCATCTCACCGGGATGGAGACGCGAGGCGAGCTGTCCGGGTAAACGCATATCGCTGGCTCTTCGGGGAAGCTGTCAGTGCAGGGCAGTGTGTTGCAAGGGGAACGGTGTACAGCAAAGTGTGCGGCTCTCAATGTGAATTTTGTCAGCGGTACGTTTGACCTACTTCTTTTTCCCCTTCCCCCTGTCACCTGCGATTCTACTTTGTACTTCGATAATTGCGCTTCGGCAGAAAAGTGCAGGAAGCAGGCGATGCAGTATGTGCAATGTGATACGTGTCACAAATTCATTCAGACATTGTAAGTGTTCCTATAGTTAAACAATGTTGCATCAGACAAACCAGTCATCCCGTAGACTCCATACTTACTTCTATCCTATAGGTAACGTTGACGTCTGTTTAAGACAGGGACTTAAATGATGTTATCAAGGCAGCATTGGGCATTTCTTTGGGAACCCTCCATCTTCAAGAAGCCATGCGTTCAGCCGAGGACTTGAGTAGCTGCTTTTGCGTGTGTGTGGAACAAGGTGTGTTCTGTTGCTGGGTATTCTGCTCTGCTGACTTTGATGACTGACGTGAGGGGAAATGACGGCGTGAGGAGTGATAGATCCACCGCCTTCACGCTGGCACAGCCATAGTTCACTCACCTCCCTGTTTATGGAACCCCCCCGTGGTAACACTCACACCAGGGGTCCGGGGGTCTCTTTCCTGACACTTACACCGGGTTTATTTACATACATGTATATGTACGTACACACACACACACACACACGTATATTATGCTATGGCATGTGCTTTAAGTAGTGCCAAGGAAATATTAAACGTGTGTTTGATATAGTGACCAACTAAGTGTTTTTTAAGTGTTTAAAATAAAAGCTTTAGCAGAGGCAGTTTAGTTTAAACAGAGTTCAGAAAAAGTATATTCTATGTGTTCTATGTATGTACTGTATTTTAACATACAGATTAAATACAGTGTATGGAGAACAGAGACTCCTGGAAATTGAAGTCTACCGATTAGGGAAATCTGGGAGAGGTCAGCGAGAGCACTCAGAGTTTTGATGTGTGCTGGGCTGCCTCTCATCAACACTGGCATGGCTGACATAGGAGCAACTGATGAGGAAGAAGTACTAGAATACTAGAATCTGTATTAAATTAATCGGTTTATGTAGTTAACAATTGGAAAATACAAAAGAAAAAGAGAATAAATATCATTACACATTATGCGGTTATCTGTTATTTACAGTCGATCTTCAGTAAATCATAATCATTTTACATTTACATTTACATTTAGGGCATTTTAGCAGACGCTTTTATCCAAAGCGACTTACAAGTACTTAACTATTTCAGATGTATTTGTGTGTTTTTTTTCTACGTATGATTTTGATTCCAAAAATGTCTAAATTAATGAGCGAGTCTCGAAGCATAGCCATTGACCCGACACTCCAGAGAGTTCTCGCTCCAGTTTATGTGAACAAAGTCAGTCAAGTGTGGCATTTTCCATGACTGGGTTTTGAGCAAGGCATCTGCAGCTACTTGCATGGGCATATTATCAATATGGCTCCAATTGTGACTACTATTGGAGTCTCCTACTATTGGAGTCTCCTACCTATCTATGGAGCACACGATTACACAGGCCCCTCGGCACTGTACAGTAAAAAGGGTTAAGTATTTGCAAAGTTGGTGTTTTGTAATATGCAGTTGTAGAATTTTGAATATCCGTATACATTGTTTGTCCAAATCTAACAGTGTTAGTGACAACTAAATGATTACATTGACATCCACATTGACTCATTTTTAGTTCAATGCAAACACAGTATGAGCCAAACAATAACATCTGACGCAAGTGTTTTTAACACATGACGTTATTTACGCAAACCAGCCCAGATTGGAGCAAACTAAAAAATGTCCAATGCTAGGATTCACAAGTGAGAAAATCGATTTTTTTTGTTTGCTCAATATGCTTGTATTCTGTCAACTGTGAAAGGTTAGCTCGTTTAAGCCGCAAAAATGTTTTTTTGGCAACAGGCAGTGTCTGTGCTGGACTGGTCCGACCGGACTTTGTGCTCAGTGACGTTTACAGGACTTTATTGGGACAGCACCAAAGGAGGAGGTGGGGCGGGAGAGTTACGGTCACATGATGGGACATGGACCACACACACGTTCTCTTTACCGCCCCACCGCATTTCTTTCAAACTGCTGACTGCTGTTTTTCTTGGATCAATGCGGCTCACATAAACATCCCATAAGCTTTCGCCAGAGTACCTTGAAGACACATCTTTGCCGGGCAACCGAGGGATCCAGACTAATACGGACCCCTTGTCATTGTTCTGCAGCTTCCCCATCTTTCACATCTCTCACACGTCTTACTCATCTCTGTCTGTCAAGTCCCTCCCCCACAGATCTGCGGTCGCGGCTGTAGGATTTTCTCCCACTAGGTGGAGAACGTTGATTCGATTTTCCACTCGCCCCCTTTGGAGCAGTTTGGGAGACAACAGCCAACAAATCATTTTGCGATGGTTTCCTCTGTGAAAACAGTAGTTAATCAGTGGTCGGAAAGGCTCTCTGCTGTCTGAATGTCAAAAACAGAAGGGAATCACTCCTGCTCCGTTGGACCCTTAGTGTCCTGATCGCTTCTCCACATGTCTGCAGGAAGTCCTTCACAGAGGAGGCTCCCCATGCAGGATGGCCTGGCCTAACACACACACACACGTCATCTCATACTACTTTGCTGGCTGAGGGGGCAGTGAATTTGCCTAAAAAACCCTTGACGCTAAGGAATAGCCTGTGAAAATGATCCAGAGATCGTTTCGTCTTGGGTGATCTGACGTAGCTGGTTGGCAGAACCGTTACCTGGGTATGAACCAGTCCTGCATGCTTCATCTGTCAGCCCTCCTTCACGAGCCGTTCTGAGACGAGAGCCCACTTAATGTATGATGTGGTAAAGATGGTAGGTAGCAGAGCAGGCCAAGCAGCAGCCACAGTGGGCCAGACAGTGCAGACGACACAATGTCTGAACCAGGGAGACAGGCAGGATGGAGGAAGAGGAACCCTTCCAATGCTATTGTTTCCCATGTTCTTCCACCTTTGTAATATTTTCCAGATTAAAGCACGGTTCAATCCCTTTCTCCGGGGGATCAGCTCCATTCCACAGGAGAAAACCACAGAAGCCACAACATGGGAATTGCTTTTTCCACTGCCTATGAGATCCTGTGCACAGGACTTGTGTTCTTGTCTTGCCTCCGTTCAGCTGCCAATAACCTGCCAACATTATTTCCATTGTATTACAGCTAATGTTTTGTACAACAAAGTATTGTGGGCTTGAGGGAGGATTGTGTGTGGTAGTAGCTGATTTGGTTTCCAGCTGTTGCATGCACCAGTACCAAGTTGAAAGTTATGTCATGTTTTTCTCAAGTTTCAAGGGCTAATGTCAAAATGAGATTTCTTTTGGAAACATTTAAGAGTGGGAAGTTCTATGCCATGGAATATTATGGCCCTAAATGTTTACAGCTAAACATGGCTTAACTGCAGCAGAGAGGCATTTACTGCACCACAATAGAAAACTACTCGAGAAGCCTAATATCCGTACTACATTTCTGCATAAACACATGTGTACACGTAGCAGTATCCAGCGTAGCGCCTCCACTGCCCATAGCTGAGGTCATTATTTGGCCGTGTGTCTGCGGATTCGTTGTACTCTAGGCCAGACTCCCCCCCTCCCCCTACTCTCACCTTGGACACTAGTGCTCCTTTACTGTTTGGTTTGGAACATTTTAGTTTGGAAACATTTCCAGCCTTGAAAACTCTACCGTTCCGTTCGTCCACCTCCACTTTGTCTGAGCTATAGAGGAAACACGGGTAATGAAGGGCAAATGAGCATCAGGTTTCAGATTACTGCTCCAGTGCATGATGTCACCTGCAAGGTACATCTGGGGGGATGCCGTCTTCCCGGACCCTGGAGAAAGTTTAACATTACAGGGCCTCTTGTTCTAACTGGTTGTCTTAGTTGCTCTATAATTGATCGTTTGGGCTCAGCTTGGCTCAGAGCCTGGGAAAGTTACCCCCACGGCCGCCATCTCTGGTGGAAGCCCCAGGCACATGCCTATTCATCAGAGTACAACTAATGTCAACCAGAGGTCAATGAGACTCTCCAATGTGTGGCACTTTTCTGTTGAAATGCTGCTCTGCTCCCACAGGCTTCCCAGAGCTGGAGACCTACGAATGAGCTTTGAGTTAGAATTCTCTTTTGGTATGGGAGTCTATTATTATTATATGAGTCTATTATTATTATATGAGTCTATTATTATCATATGAGTCTATTATTATCATATGAGTCTATTATTATTATTTTCCTTCAGACAGATCGTTGTTCGTTATAAAACGTCACATGACTTTGGTGGAGAGACTTGACTGCTGAAAGTATTCAAAAGTAATATTTATACAGTAATAGTATTCCTAATTCAATATTTTATAGGTTCTTCAAGTTTCACAAGGCAGTTTGCATCACTTTTGAACATCAGGGGTGTCTGTTGATCAAATGGTGTCCTAGTTTAGGACCTAATAATGTTTTATCCACAGCCATCTCGCAGTCAGACTCCCAGTTTCCAAGAAGGCCACAGGCCGACTGACTCGGTCTGGATGATCCTAAGGTAGCAATTAGCTAATTATCCACTGAAAAGCCTGATTGTTCTACACATGGTCACTACGGTGCTAGAGGCACACATAATCAAAGCAAAAGCTCTCACTTAGTTTCTTTATTTTAGCTTGTTAGAAGTTTAGAAGATATATTTGTATATAGTACATCACAGCTATTTAGAGACAGACCCTTAGGTAATTTGAGTGGATTTAATTTTACAACAGCCATTATTGTGACCCATATTGACCTGTGACATTATCCAACAATTTATTATCGTTCCCAGATGCCAGCGGTGACAAGTTAATGTCCTATTTTATTTTTATTACAGCAGGAAACTTAACATTGAAAATAGGCACACAGTTACCTAACGTAACTTCCATGCACTTGGAGCCAACATTTAGTTTTGACGGTGTGAATAACGTTCGACTGACTCTTTCCACCGTGGGCACACTGAAGTATCCTTAAAAAAGTAGCAGAGCTTCAGACAGACATGAGAACATTGTCTGACTCTCCTGACACTGCGGCCAAACCATGTCAGCATTAATTTACCGACATACAACCCCTATTTCTGCATCCATCTACAACAGCCGCAGTCACAGGCACTGGCAATGTAATGTTACAAACAGGAAACAAATTCACTAAGTACCAACTATCACTATATTGACAATAACTTCAGTACGTGTTTATGTGCTAATGAAGCTGTCTGATCAGGTTTCTCTGGTAAAAACAAAAGGAATTTTCGCTTCAAAGACCCTGTTCAAATAAAAGTTTAAATAAATAACCAGCTATCAGGACCAGGTGGAAGGGAAACATGTGTTATGTGCATGTTAATAATTAGGGTCCATCCATTATGGTAGACATGTATACAGCTTGTTAGTCGAATCTCAGGACATTTTTTTAATAATTAAAAGTAATTGCAGCTAAGGGGAGTTAATCCACCCTTGTGACGATCCCCTCCATTATGTCAAACTAATCCATACGCTGACACGTGTGTTATTAACTGTTGTGCTAAGAGATCAAAAACGAGAATGACTGACACAATCTAAAGTAAAGGCATATTGTCCTCAGAGCTTTCTTTAAAATCACTCCTTTTTGCTTAAATTCTCTGAGGCCTAGCAACCTAGCCCCCCCCCCCCCCCCCCCCCCCCCCCCCCCCCCCCCCCCCCCGGGGGGGGGGGCCGGCCC
>OOFB01000275.1:22925-42981 GCA_900323305.1 Trachyrincus murrayi
AGAACTCTTGTGAGAGCATCTCCAGCCTCAACAGCCTCAGCAGCCTCTCCAGCCTCGGCAGCCTGAAGGACCAGGAGGCCAAGAAGAAGAAGAAGAAGAGCTGGGTAATTTAAATATAAAATACATCCTACTACTTACTCTGTTACTCTGTTACTCTACTGTTACTCTAATGTACTGTACTGTTACTCTGATGTACTCTACTGTTACTCTAATGTACTCTACTGTTACTCTGTCTTTTTATTTTATTATATTTACAGTATATTATTTTCCTTTATTTAAGGACATCAGGCAAATCAGGCAGCAGCAGTCAACAACACAGAGTTTCAGACAGATAACAATCAACAGTCTGTCTCTACATTTGGTAGAGCCAAGAGTAAACAAACACACAAAAACATAGCCACATGTGCACACACACACACACACACACACACACACACACACACACACACACCGCACATTCACTCTTTAAGCCCTGATTTGTGGCTTCCCAGCCTCAGTTATGTATTTATAATCAACCAATCAACAGACAAACAAACGTGAAACCTCCATGTCTCGCCCTAGTCTCCACATGACTGCTCCTATAGCTCCCCTCACCGCAATTATACCGGTATAATTATACCGGTATAATATCACAGCAATTACACCAGTCCTCCTCCACCTCCACCTCCTTCTCCCCCTTCTCTTCCTCCTCCTCCTCCTCCCCCTTCTCTTCCTCCTCCTCCTCCTCCCCCTTCTCTCCCTCCTCTTCCTCCTCATCCACCTCATCTTCCTCTTCCTCCTGCTACTCCTCTTCTACCTCCTCCTCCTCCTCCTCTCCCACCTCCTCCTCCTCCTCCTCCTCTCCACCCACCAATCCCTGTTCTCTCTATTTCAATTCAATTCAAAAGAGCTTTATTAGCACTTTAGCTGTTTGAACATTAAACAAAGGGAAAAATAACTAAGTGCTATAAAAGAAGGCGGAAGTGAAAGGTACAAGTACAGTAGAAGACAACGAGGTAACGTTCTCCCCGTCTCTCTCTCTCTCTCTCTCTCTCTCTCTCGCTCTCTCTCTCCTCTGCCGCGCAGCTGCGGAGCTCCTTCGGCAAGGCGTTCAGCATCAAGAAGGGAGCCAAAACGTACTCGGACATCGAGGAGATCGCCACCCCCGACTCCTCCGCGCCCAACTCCCCGAAGATGGGCCACGAGGGGAGTGACGGGGGGGACACCTGCTCCCTGAGGAACTCCATCTCCGCCACCTCCTCCGTGTGAGTGGTCCCGCTGGTCCGTCAGGAACCAGGAACCTCCCGTTAGACACCGGTCGATGGTTGATCGTGTTGTTATCAGGGTGCACGTGTTGTTATCAAGTGTCGTTTGTTAGTTAAACAACTTGGTAACACTTTACAGTAAGGGCACATTAATTAACCATTAGTTAACATTGGTTAATGCAGTAATAAGCTATATAGCTATAATAAGCTAATAACTAAGAGTTCATTAACAGTTCACTAAAGGTCTAGTAATAATTTACTAATGGTGTTCATGTTTAATAATGGTGTTCATGTTATCTAAGTTAATGGTGTTCATGTTAACTACGGTATTCATTTATACATTATTATGGGGTTGGGGTTAATAGGGTTTGGGTTAACCCTAATCCACTAACCCTCACCCCTATGCTAATGCGATATAATAATGCGTATTACTGCATTAACTAATGTTAATTAATGTACCCTTATTGTAAAGTGTTACCAAATACTTTTTATATTGATATTTTATGTAATAATGTGTGCTGCTGTTACTAGTGAATATCTCTCCATCTTAACCTGTTCACAAACCCTTCGGTGTCCGACATGTTGAGCAGAGTCGGGTTTTAATGAGTGTGTGTCGGTCGTTCCTCCAGGATCATGGAGAACCCGGAAGAGGGCGAGGGCGAGGGCGAGGAGAGGGTCGTGTCGGAGCTCCGCTCGGAACTCTGGGAGAAAGAGAGGAAGTTGACAGACATCCGACTGGAGGCACTAAGCTCCGCCCACCAGCTGGAGCAGCTCCGCGATGCCATGAACAACATGCAGGTATGTGTGTGTGTGTATGTGTATGTGTGTGTGTGTTGTGCTTGATTATACTAGCATGTAATGTTACTCTTGATTCCCAATATCTAAGCATTACCTGTCCCTGTTACACCAGTCAACAGTGGAGAACTTGAAGGCAGAGAATGACCAGTTGAAAACAGGAAGTGTCCTCCAACTTCCTGGCTCTGGTCCCACGACCTCCACCTCCCAGCCCTCGGGATTGGCCTCGCTCCTGGGGCCCACGGCGAGGCAGCCAATGAGCATGTCCCTCACTAAGTCCTTCAGCCTCAGTCTGAATGATTGTAAAGATCCAGGTAGGTGACGCTCGCAGGCCCCCGTGTCGTCCTCCTCACCGACACATTACTCTCAGTACAGCAAACGTTTTTACACGTCTCTTCTCTTCCCTTCGTGTCTAGTGTCTTCCGTGGATGTGACAGGAAGTGTGTCCTCCCATCGAGATGAGACGAGTGTACAAGTGCTGGTGCACATCAGCGATCAAGTTGAGGTAGTTGTCTCCCCTCTCTAGTTTCTATACAAAATAGGATGTTTGAATAGCACAGTCTCTCATATGATCAAACTATTTTCCCACTCCCAGGATAGTAAACAGCAGGACTACTACCTGGGCTCGGTGGCCGTGGACAGGAGGACAGATTGGACCTGCCTGGACTCACTCATAGCCAAGACCTTCCGGGTACGTCGGCGTTTCCCCTCATTAGATACTCATGGATCTTCAAACAGTGCATATATCAGGTTGAATTTAAAGAAACGGTAAAACAGGATGGAATCCACTTGCTGTTTTTTAATTTGATATGAACTTTTTGTTGTGTGTTCATTGTATATCACACATTCAAATGTATAATATAGAATTATAATATTATAACATTGGTGCAGACATTTAGAATATCCGAACACTGTAAAAATGGTTTGTGTCATTTAGTAATTTACATTGAGATGGTTTCTTCACTAAGTCTGTATGTGAATCTTCAGGACTATCTGATGCAAGTGGATCCAACTGCCAGCCTGGGTCTGTCTTGTGATTCGCTACACAGCTACCAGCTGACCGAGGATGGGCAGAGAGTGATTGGTGGCGACAAGCCTGCACTCTCCCCCTCGCGTTGCCTAGGAAATGGTCCAATCCTCGTGACTTTGAAAGGTCAGTATACCTCACAGGACGCACATGAACTACATCTGCTACCCTGAGGATGAAGCAAAGACAGAAATGTAAGAAGCCCTTGAATAGAAGGTGTTACAGTAACACAAAATCTTCTATCCCGATATAGGTCATTTAATATCTCGATAACGGTGTATATCACGATATAGCAATTCAATAAATAAATAGTCTATATAAAATAACCACATGGTAAAGCCTATTTTTGAATACTCCTGTGTGAATAAAATACTTGAGCATAACTGTGACGATCGTGTTGATATTGGACCCAAGAGCAGACGACAGACCACAGAGACGTAGGTAACGTAAAAAGGTTTACTTGAGAATAAACACAGGAATGAACAGTAAACCGGGCGGGACCGGTAGACAGGCAGGGAATCGGCAACAGACGTGGTAGTCAGACAGGCAGGAGATCGGCAACAGGCGGGGTAGTCAGACAAGCAGGAGATCGGCAACATGCGTGGTAGTCAGACAGGCAGGAGATCGGCAACAGGTAAGGTAATCCAACAGGCAGGTAACAGCGAGAGTAGCGTCAGTGTATACAAGTACGATCGGGCGATGAGTGGTTGGGAAGCCGGGGTTTAAATACTGTGTGATGATGAGTAGATTAATCGCAGGTGTGAGAGGCAGAGCAGGTGAGCGGGAGGTGGATGATGAGTCAGGGAGGAGGCGGAGTCTGGAGCCACGCCCACCAACACATACACTGAGAGACAGACGCACTGGGAACACAAGGGAGAGGGAGAACATAGGGGAGCTGGTGGTACGACTGAGACCGTGACAATAACAGTTTCAAGTGAAATTATAGAGAAAAAATTAATAAATAGGCCTAGCCTACAATATGAAAATGTAAAATATCAAAGGTAAACATAGGGCTGGGCGATATGGACAAAATCAAATATATCTATTTTTGACCAAATACCTCGATATTGATATTGCGACAATATTGTAAGGATGATTATTGGTGCTTTCGCAAAATATTTACACAATGAGATTTTTTATAAATAATCATCAGTAATGTGAATATCATGACTAAGTGGGTAAAGGCAAATAATAGGACAGCTAGAACAGTCTGGTGAGTTCAGAAAATGACATCACTGTAATGCAGCCTTTAAAACCAGGAAAAGACAACACTTATTAATTACGATATCCAAAATATAAGATGATATCTAGTCTCATATCACGATATCGATATAATATCCATATATTGCTCAGTAATTCCTGGTTTGCCCCCCCCCCCAGGTCTGAGAGAGAACTGCGTGGACTCTCTGGTGTTTGAGACTCTGATCCCCAAGCCCATGATGCAGCATTACATAAGCCTGCTGCTGAAGCACCGGCGCCTGGTGATGTCCGGTCCCAGCGGCACCGGGAAG
This sequence comes from Trachyrincus murrayi, assembly GCA_900323305.1. Taxonomy (NCBI): domain Eukaryota; kingdom Metazoa; phylum Chordata; class Actinopteri; order Gadiformes; family Macrouridae; genus Trachyrincus; species Trachyrincus murrayi. Next base: position 27,503 of record OOFB01000275.1, read on the forward strand.
ACCTACCTGGCCCAGCGCCTGGCCCGGTACGTGCTGCAGCGCAGCCGGCCCGAGTCCCCGGACACCGACCCCGAGTCCTCGCTGCCCGGACACGGCCCCGCCGTCACGTTCAACATGCACCGCCAGTCCAACAAGGTGAGCCTTCCAGTTCATTCATGAAGTCACCGTGTTCAAATCTCTTTTTAGTGAGATTAAAGGCGCTCTAAGCGATGTTGTTCTCTCTCTTGATTGGATAAAGTGGAAACGGGATTTTAGTTTTTGTTTACTGCAGAGCGGAGGGACTGGGAGACCCATGTTACTGACCAAACACTTTATATTAGTGAGGAAATATTGCTTACAGCGCCTTTAAATATTTTTTGTGGGATAAAATCGAATAGTTTTTTGGTTTTTTTTCAACGTGATATCATTTTACGCCTGACTCTAACCCCGAGTCTTTGCTTTGACAGGAGCTGCAGTCGTATCTGTCAGACCTGGCCAATCAGATTGACCGAGAGAGCGGAGGAGAGATGCCATTGGCTATTATCATAGATGACATCAGCGATGCAACAGCCATCAGTGAGCTCATCAACGGAGCCCTGACCTGCAAGTATCATAAATGGTGAGTCACGTGGACCCTTCATGAGATGGTCCAGCAACAATACAGTCAACAATATTCTTAAACGTCTTCTATTTTTCCTCTCATCTTTTCAGTCCGTACATTATTGGAACAACCAATCAGCCAGTAAAGATGACATCCAACCATGGACTCCATCTTAGCTTCAGGTAGGTGAAGTCCACTCAACATCACATGAGGCTATCGGCTAATACTGAGTCAGCCATCACTTAGAGGTCAACATAATTCACTTCTCCGCGTGTCCCCAGGATGGTGACGTTCTCCAACAACGTGGAGCCGGCCAACGGCTTCCTGGTCAGGTACCTGCACAGGAAAGCGGTGGAGGCCAAACAGAAGGAGAAGGTCCGGGACCCCGCGGGGAACCAGGCCCTCCTCAGCGTACTGGACTGGGTCCCACAGCTGTGGTACCACCTGCACGCGTTCCTAGAGAAACACAGCACTTCAGACTTCCTCATAGGTGAGAGCGTGAGGGTAATAGTGAAGAGACATCAGGTGATTGACTCTATCAGAAAGGGCTCACAAAGTAACGGGTTGAAATCCAAGGTGCAATGGTTGGGAAGTGATGATGGTGATGGTGGTGACGAAGATGGGCTATGAAGCACGTTATATGAATCAGGAGACACGCTTTATTGTTATTTATTGTTACCTCGCCCAGGTCCCTGCTTCTTCCTGTCCTGCCCGGTGACCGTCGTAGAGTTCAGGCCGTGGTTCATCGACCTCTGGAACCAGTCTATCATACCGTACCTGCAGGAGGGAGCTAGAGACGGTGGCAAGGTACCCGCGCACACACACACACACACAAACTAGCATAGACACAAACGTTTTTGTACAAACCAAAGGTCCTTAACACAATCATTCCACTTCACACTGATAGACTATGATGTCGTGTTGATATCGCGTTGCTATAAACTATTCCACTCCGCGTTCTCCTTCCAGGTTCATGGTCAGAAAGTCGTGTGGGAGGACCCTGTGGACTGGGTAAGAGGGACTCTTCCCTGGCCCAACGCCCAGCAGGACCAGTCCAGACTCTTCCATCTACCTCCGCCCACCGTTGGCCCGTCCACGGAGGAGAACAAGCCCCCGAAAGACACGCCTCCGCCTAGCGCGCTGGAGTCCGATCCCTTGGTGAGACTGGGACGACGCGTGGTTGAGATGGGAGGGCGGGAATCGGGTTTAGATGTAGGCTTCAGGTTCTGATACATGCGTGTGCACATTTAACCTCTAAAACTTATATCATATTTTATCAAATGTAATAAAACAATGACGTAAGAATAATATACAAAATATTAATGCAAACTTGAGTTTGTTGTTAACTCTGGCTCACTGTCTCCCCCTGCTGTCCAGATGGCCATGCTGCTGAAGCTCCAGGAGTCGGCCAACTACATCGAGTCTCCAGAGCGGGATTGCACCCTGGATCCCAGCTTCCAGACTACACTGTGAAGCTAACAGTGTTGTCCCAGACTCACGTTTTACCTAGTTCTACGGCTAAAGCCCTTGAGCCAAGCAACACAGGGTGCAATCCAAATATGAGCATCAAGAAAGACTCAACGATGAACTTCCTGTTTGTTCAATATGAACATTGAGAAAATGTCTAAGATCAACTTCCAGTTTGTTCAAGGAACATGTAGACTTATAGTACTAAACTTAAAGGACCTAAGAAGCAAATTATTATCTGCAACAGTTATGGGCTGCCATTCTATAACAATGTTGGAGAAAAACTATAACATTGCTCTCTAGTATCTTTATCGTATGCCGGGAAATGTATTGATGTGTCTGGTCTTTGTCTGAAGTCCTTTAAAGTAGATCCTCCAACTGCATAGTAGCCAGAGTAATACGACACTCAATTGAGTTTATCTTACGCATCCTAGTTCTATTCTAACTGCCATGAAAAATTGGCACTGACTTAATTAAGAAATTTTAAGAAGTATATAATTGTGACAACATTCGAAAACCCTCAACACAGACTTGTTTGGTTGACAGCCAAAATGCACTTTATTTTCTATTCAATTTGACCTAGCTGTGCTAGTGACTGTGACTCAATGGGGACCATCAGAATGGCCAAACGATGTAGTTCCTCTTCTATCCTCTAGAGGGCAGTGTTGACCAACCGCTGCCTCAGTGCTCTGGAGCGTAACCTTCTTATCAAAGGTGCCTGTAGAACACCACACACACACACACACACTCTACTTTAACATAGCCTTTGGGCGATTCCAGTATTTTTAATTGTGCCAATGTGCCATTTAATTATAGTCGCATAATTTGTGCACTGGATATCAGAGGTTTGAATTTGCAAGTACTTATAGGAATGAACATGCATGAGTGAAACTGAAAACATAATTTTTAAGGTTAAAATTACATAATTTATCAGTGGATTCAGTAGGTCAGTGATAGTGTGGTCCAAGGGTATGATATGAATAAACGCAGATGTATCACTTCCAGCGAAACTGCCAAGGTCATACTGGTAGTAAACATTCCTATTGAGACGATCTACGGGTCTGGAAGCATTTTAACGTCTTGGATTCAACACATCACAGCAGCATATTGTTAACACACACACACACCACTGGCTAAGCTCATATATATCTTATACCGTATATCAGATTTTAGAATAAATCCTTGTGTGACAAATAGCCAGGGTAAAGCTTTTAAATCTTGAGTTGTTTTTTAAAGGATTTTATACAGCATCCCCCTCACTGATTTGTATTCCATCATCCCTACACTCTGGTTTCAGTCAACGTGTGTTTTATTGTCATTTCCCGGTGTGTTCTTTTCTGATAATTGGCAGACAACATTGGTTCTTTGCTTCTTCACTTTCTGGTCGTTTTTACATTGTTTTAGAGAAAACATTTTTTCACACTTTTCAACTTCTGGGATTTGTTTCCTCCTGTGTGTGTGTTTGTTTTGAGCTTCAGACTAGCGTTGGCTTCGCCTAACTCACGGCTGTCTGTCTCCCACACGACGCTTTAAACATTTTCTCTCATTCAACTTTCAGTGTTACGTTTCCCCCTTTTGGAAGGCGTTGAGCGGCCGTGAGGAACAGACTGGTGAAAGTACTGTTAGACTGCGACAAGAGTATAGAATCATCATTCAGAAAAAGAGTGTGTATATTCTCACGTCTCACAGCTGTTGACCCCCACCCCCTGCCGAGTACCTCAGACAGCTGTGTCCAGCTCCAGACGATCATCATACCTTCTTATAACAGAAACAGGGTGCTAGCATTAGGTAAGCGACCTGCTGCTGCTGCTGCTGCCTCAGACTACCTGTGCCTATAATAACACTTCCTGCTCACCTGTCACTGGCTCCTCCTACAATAGCGCAGACAGGCCCGGTCTTAGAGGAAGTCGCACCGACACCACTTCCTCTGAAGCCCCCCCCCCCCCTCTCTCTCTCTCTCCCGCTCTCCCTCATGAGAGATGTTTTAACACGTGGTGAGGTGGTGTAGATGATGTTTGTCTTGTTATGAACAATCTTTTGCGGAGAGAGAACTGATTGTAAAATGTCACTGAACACATGTTAAAACAAACTGTTTACCGGAATGTTATTTGGACAGCAAAAGAAAGAAGAATCACAAGCATGTCGTGAATATCAGTATGAAACGTGTGGTCTTTACCAGGAGCTAGCCTACCAGGAAGAGGAAGTTGTGTAACACGATCTGAAGCTGTAACCTGGAGTGATGATGATGATGATGATGATGATGCATGTCTCTCCCTTGTGTTCCCAAAGTGAATTGCTTTATTGGACCTACCATTTTGACCTTACCAAGGGGTAGGGTGGAACAGAATATTACGGTTTCCATGTTGTTTTATAAGAGTTAATATTGGTTTGTTTGTTTGTTTGTGTTTTCCTTATGCAATTCTTTGTAAAGCCTTCCTTCTCTTTTTGTACAGAAGCATCGACTAATGTAAACACTGTAAATAATCAGCGTGTCTGCGACAACAATCACTACTAAAGTATAGAGATCTAGAGACATCGGCGTGACAAGAGAAAGACAAGAGTCCAGTTGTTTTATTGTTTTTGTTTTCCTTCTCGATCTAATGAGAAGACGCACTTGGCTTGATGGGGGCCCTAACGTGGGGTCACGGCATGTTTCTCTAACCACACGGATCCCATATGTCTAACATTGCTCTGTGGACACTCAATAAATTCATGCCAATTTTCTCATCAATATGTGATTTGTGTGTGTGTGTGTGTTTTGTGTAGCCTTGTAGGCAGGGTAATCAGATGTATTCTAAAAGTCCCCCGATAGGTGGCGCCAAATTGTTTGTGCATTGTCGCCGCAAATGTTCTCGCCATAACGTGTGGTTCTAGTTCTACTGTGTGAATATTTTACCCAATGGCCCGGTAGGTTCGGCTTTGAGGGCCATAGGAGGTGCCAAACGACTGACATTATGGAAGAGGCGGAGCCCCGCTCGGCACGCTACATATATATATAACATAACGTCCTTGCTGGCTAGTTAATCCAGTTGACTGGCTGTCCTCCCAGGGTACTTAGCACGATGCCAGCCAAGCCAGCACCCATCAAAAAGTCCCCGGTCAAGAAGGCCGCCGAGAAGGCGCCTGAAGCGGCCCCGGAGCCCGCCCCAGTAGAGGCCCCACCTGCTGAGGCCCCGGTGGAGGCTGCACCGGCCGAGGCGGCCCCCGCCGCTCCAGCTGAGGAAGCCCCCGCTGCGGAAGGTAGTGCTGCTGGTTTGTCATCAGTCCCTCGGTCTGAACTAGCAAACCAAAAGTCATAGGCTATGCTGACACCTAATTCATGGAGGTTATCCTAAAGTGCAGGAAGGATCTTTTAAAAAAAAGATCTACTTGCTCTTCTTGATGCATTTCTTAATTTTACTTCTTAATTTATTGAAATATATGTCACTTGATCTAGGCCTACTGAAGATGCTCAGTGGATAGTAAATGCTGATTTGTTAAATAGGCCTATGTTAAATTGATTAGGCCTACTTGTTTTAACGTTGGGATAATTACTAAATGAATCACAGCTCAGATTATCTCCGTGCCAGAAGCCAGTTGTCAGCCAGTTGTTACTGCTTAACGCACATGTAGTAGTAGAATACTTTACCTTCATTACTATCGTCGTTTTCAGATGTCTGGTTAACAAGCAAATTGTTTGGATTGAATATTTTTTGGGCTATTTACAAGACAGAGCCTGACATCTGGTCAGCGTTGTGTTTCGTTGACCTAGATGGAAGATAGCTGACTACCCCCTAGTGACCTTGATTTATTGTTGACACATTAAATGAGTATTAGATATTTCATAATAACGGTTTAATAGAAAAGGCATGCTGTGGAAAAATAATTTTCCTTCTGTCCGCCATGGAGAACCTGTGGTTATGTTACCTTCCTGTATACATGACAGTGTTAACTGTTTATTAACACCAGTTAACGGTCAAGCTTTGAGGATCCAATCCCTAGCATGTGTTTCCATATCCCTGCTGCACGGACACCATGTACTCGCTAGGACATCAATGTTGTCAAAAGGTCAGGTTTCTTGTGACCAAAATACAACTTTGTTAAGAGATGGCAAAGACAGCGTTTGTTGCTACGGTGAGATATTATGGACTATGTTACGATTGATCGCTGACTCTCATGCAAACAACTGCAAGTTAAACAATCTCTGGTGTTTTGAGTCACTTTCTTCTTGTCATCCGTCACAATGCTATCATGATGGTCCACTATCCTTCTCCTACATGGACGCTTCTATTCTTCCTCAATGATGATCCAAACCATGCTAAACTCAGTGTGTGTGTGTGTGTGTGTGTGTGTGTGTCACTCACACACGCCTTGATCCACCACGGGGGTCAAAGTGTGTCCGTCTCCGCAGGTGGTGAACACACATTGCGTGTTGGTGTATCTGCGTGCGTGTGTGTCATTGTGTATAAACCTTTCCTGCTCGTAACGTGTTTCCCAAAACATATGCACATAGACACACACACACACACACACACACACACACACACTGACACACACACTTATGTGTCTCCCACACAAATATTGATTTATTTGTTTTTCAATATGCTGCTTGCATGCCATTCGTGACATCCAGCCGGGTGGTCCAGTTCCCACCGGTCTATTTGTGACACCTGAAGATGTCCGGGAGCGTCTCAGAAGGTGAATAGATGTTGTAAATGAGAACTATAGAACAGCCGTCCTCTGGACTCAACAGCCTGCTTGTTCTGCCGCTTAGGGTTTCCGCTCACGACCACTGCTGATGAGACAGTGGTGGTGGTCGTAAAAAAAAACCTGACCTGCTTGCATGTTTCAATGTCACAATATGACCTCACGCCATGTGCTTCCCTACCTGATCCGAACGCTAGCTACCGCTGCCGTCGGGGCTCCCGCTGGTGAGGAAGGCGCGGCCGAACCCGCTGCCGCCGCTACAGACGCTCCAGCCGATGGTAAAAAATGGTGCCACAAAACCAACCCCGACCAACCCCTCTTGACCCACAGACCAGCATAACGGACTGCATAACGCTACGCTAGACTTAAGAGAAAGAGGATGCTTTGTTGAAAGCTCAAGTTAACACATTTTACCCATCATGCTTTGCTCCAGCTGTAATTCATGCTTTAGAAACTCTACTATCCAAATTATTGTATTGTTTTATTCGAGAAAAGTATGTAAATAGTCTCTAGGCCAATGGCGGTTTTGAAACGGCCACTGCACCATTTGGAACTGAAACTGGTCCTAATATTTTCCTGTTGGACATACGCTGGATCCTGTAGGCATTGCCATGGTGACAAAACTATTGAACGTATTGAATTGCTTGTTTAATGCGTAGCCGCTCCAGCTGAAGCCGCTCCAGCTGAAGAGCCCCCCAAGGCCCCTACACCCCCTCCTCCTGCAGGTAACCCCCCCCCCCCCTATTGAACCACTGGTTATTAATAGATATATAGATAGATAGATATATTATATAGATGTATATATATTGATATCATACGATATCAATACTTGGGGAAAACATTGACATACATCTACCATAAACTATAAGCATGAACTATTGCCAAAAAAGAGAAGGCCCTAGAATGCAATGGTATTTCCTAAATGAAAAGTGAAAAATATGATTTGTCAGGCACTTTATTCAGCACTAATATCGACAAGTGACGTCTGTAAAATCCATTATATCCTGAATGTATTCAGAAGATAAATAAACCTCTGATGGTCATATATTCATAACCCCACCAGTCCCTACCAGCGCCCCGCTGAGCGTAGCGGTGGAGGACGTGAATGACACCACCCTCACCGTCAAGTGGAGACCACCGGAGACCATCGGAGACTCTGGCCTGGACGGATACACCGTGGAGTACTGCAAGGATGGAAGTAGGTGTTGGACTCAAGTCAGTGGCAACGTTTGTGTGTATTTAGTGTGTGTGTGTGTGTCTAATGTTTGTGTGTAAGTGCGTGTGTGTGTGTGTGTGTGCGGGCTGCACCTGTCCCCTGAGTGTCAGAGGGCAGATTGACTTGTTGCCTGCCCCAGGCCATGTAGGGCAGGCAGTGCTTGGCTCCCCTGTCACCGTATCCCCTGGACGCTGCTTTTAGAACCAAACGTGTTCTCAGATGACAGCAGCTAGCCCCCTCTTGAGGGTCCCCCTCCGCTCGCCACAACCCCTTATGGCCAATTTGTTTGTAAACTTATGTCGTCAGGCAATAAAACACACATGGTGCCCTGATTAGCGATTGTTTACGAGCGGGTCGAGAGAAAACAAACGCAACAACAACAACTGTATCCATGGTAACCAAAAATGTATTTCTTCGTATAATGAGAATCAGATCGTAGTCGTTTTGTTTATTTATTTATTTTAATGTTTGAATTTTTTGCCCAAATGCTACATTAGCCATGTGTAACGCGTTTGTGCGGTCCTCTATGCAGGCAGTGACTGGGTCGTGGCTAACAGCGAGCTAACTCCGGCTAACCGCTTCTGCATCAAGGGCCTGACCACCGGCGACCGGCTGAACGTGCGCGTGGTGGCCATTAACGCCGGCGGCCGCAGCGAAGCCTGTGCCCTGGTCGAGCCCGTGCCCATTCGGGAAGTTGTCGGTGAGTTTTAAATGAATTGAAATGAAATACAAAACAGGCATATGGATGTAGCCTACGCGCTAAGTGAACGCTAGGTGAATATAAAAAAAGTTACAAATATATGACGTCATAATATTGTTCCACCAGTGTATTTATCCTCTCTATTCTCTCTTATCTTGATATATTTGCATGAAATTCAAATTCTGTTTGGTATAGTTATAGATAGAATAAATATATAGAGACAGAGAACACATTGATTTCCGTGCAACTGTTTGATTCATGTTACAAGTTACAACGTTGTAGGGGTAGGATTTAAATGGGTACTAGTTCAGATGTTAAAATGACCTGGCTTGCAGCAGGGCTGTCCCTGGCTGTGTATCGCGGTCTCATAACGTTGGACCTATCTTGAGAATGCTCATGTTGCACCGTGGGTGTAAAGGTGCTTCTCTGTGCCAACATCAGAGATGGACTCCACGGCTGTATGGGCATCAGTCGTGTCGGTGCTGACAAGACCTTTCATTAGCTTTTAATTCATACGTACTGCCGGGGTGTGCCCAGCACTACTGTTGCTAAGTAGACAGTCTTGGCAGTGCCTTCAGGCATGCTTACACCTCCGCTACAACTTCATCTAACATCTCCCATCATATATTCAAATTCCTCATGATTACCGTGCATTTACATATAATCTGCACAGAAGGACATGCGGTGTACTAGAGTCATAAAGTCTCCGTGTGAAACAAGAGTTCATGGCCAAACCTTAGCATTCCTTAGCAGTCAGTGACAGCGGGGTCAGGCAGGTGAAGCAAAACGTTTGTCAGTCAGCTGCCGCCTGGTATACTCCCTGATAAACCACCACCTTCATGTCACAAACTCACTTTCATTCATTACGCGGTTTCAGGTTCAAAGGTTTTAAAAGCTAACGATTATGGATTCATTAAACATACTTAAAATATGAAGTCATCATAATAGCTAATTGGCTTTCGTTCCAGCAAAGTTTCCTCTTGACCTTATCTCAATTGTGTATGTCCGTGTCTGGTTGCTAAGGAACTGTCAACACTGGTTGTTTTTGGTGTTAGTAGCACGCAGAGGACACACTGATGCAGTCCGTATCCTTTTCTAACTTCCACCCTCACGCAGACGCTTGTAGACATACTACTTGTAGACAGCTTCACAACACTCGTGTTATAATGTCAAGGGGCCAGGCGTTCCCTCAACAAAGTGACAACGAAGCGGTAGATTAAATAGCGGCTGCGATGTCCTCGTGATAGATATATAGATAGATATCGGCACGTTATCAGTCACGTACGAGCTGCTTACTTTCGCCGCGATGCCTCAGAGCCACGAGTCACTCATGAGTCACTGAGTCTAATTCCCATCCTGACACCATGGCTTGTGTGTGTCCTAGTGGTCCACCTTTGGCAGGACCGTACCGCCTTGGACTGTCCACCCACAGGCACAGTGAAGGTTGTGGTTGAGAGATCAGGATGGGAACACATAACCTCCACTCGGGGGGGGGGCGAAACGAGTCTAATGAACAGCTTGGCCTACAGGGATTAAACTCTGCTGTGTGTCAGTCACTCACATCCTGTAGAAACCAGGCAGGCATGACCACACACACACACACACACACACACTGTCCATAAACAAAAACCAGGCCAACCACTAGAGATAAAAAAAAAGCCAGTCCATTGTCCAAAGACAACATCAGACACACCTTACGTTTCTCAGCAAGAGGATGTTGCTTTCTGTTCTTAGGCCAGGAGGACGGCTTTCTGAACCTAGCAGAGAAGCACACCGATTAGCAGGGAGCAGGGCTTGGGCCCAGAGAGAGAGGGAGGGAGAGAGTGAGGGAGGGAGAGGGAGGGAGAGGGAGAGGTCCAGACCACATCCCGGACCGGAGCGATACCTACCACGGTCTGTTGCCACCATGGAGTGACAGTGACAAGTGTTTATAAATGGCGTAAGAGGATAAGGAAGACACACTGGCAGAGAGACTAAACAGAAAGTATGGGAATGAGGGGGAGGGGGGGGGTGAGAAGGGGGGGGGGGGGAGAGAAGGGAGGAGAGGGGGGGGGAGAGGGGAAGGAAGAGGGGGGGGGGAGAGAGACAGGTCACCATGACAGACAGGATAGATAGAGGGGGGGTGAGAGAGACAGGACACCATGACAGACAGGATAGATAGAGGGGGGGGTGAGAGAGACAGGACACCATGACAGACAGGATAGATAGAGGAGGGGCGGTGAGAGAGACAGGACACCATGACAGACAGGATAGATATAGAGCAGAGGCAGCAGGGAGAGAAAGTGAGCGTGAAACCCGAGATTCAGGAGATGCAAAATCACCTGTTTGTAATGGAAAAGAGCTTCAGGGCAGATTTACTGCTGCTGTACCGACAGGGTCAGGGGCTCTGACCTGCAAAGCGATTGGCTTTCCTGCTCTCCGTGGTCTCTATGCATGTAAGGTACTAGGGTGGCCATCCGCCTTGGTACTCGACGCCAGGGGAGAACATGTGTCGTCACATGTCCAAGACCGTCTTATCATCTGCTCTATTTTAAAGACCACTCCGCTCTGTGGGGTTTCCTGCTGCTTTTCTTCCTTATAGAAGGACCACACAGGAGAGAGGCTCCACCGCTGTCTGTTATCCCAACACACCTAATGCCTTCACCTCTGATCTCACCTACTATCTACTTCCTACTATCTACGTTCTCGTAGCCAATTGAAGGGACATATCATTGATTGTACCCAGGGTTGAAGTCACATGTTCTCCAGCGAGCTTTGGCTCCGGGCGGACGATCTATTTAGGGACTCGTTGACCTGTCATTCTCAGCATACATGGCCCCTGCTCCAAAGATATGAGTTTGAAGTGTACATTACGCACGCCATCGCCTTGTCCCTGCCTCTGGCGAGGAGGGTTAAGGGGTTAGCAGAAGGGGCTACTATACATTAATGCAATACGATGAGGATCATTTAAATGCTAACACGATGCTAACACGTAGGAAGCATGTAACACACATGATGTCTGTTTACCCCCCAGACCGGCCCAAGATCCGCCTGCCCCGCCTCCTCCGGACTCGCTACGTGAAGACCGTTGGAGCGCAGATCAACCTGGTCATCCCCTTCAGCGTGAGCACACACACACACACACACACACACACACACACACACACACACACACACACACACACACACACACACACACACACACACACACACACACACACACACACACACACACACACACACACACACACACACACACACACACACACACACATGCACACGCACACGCATACACACATGCACACACGCACTTCCTAGATCCACAAATCCCACAGATGACCAAATGATTATATGATATAACATTCTGTGCTATTCTATGATCTGTGATCTATGATCTCTTAGTATGATTGCATATACTAACAATAGGGATGTGTGGTGTCACCCCAGGGTAAGCCCAAGCCAGTGGTCACCTGGCTGAAGAACGGCCAGCCGCTGGACTCCAAGAGGGTCAACATCAGGAACAGTGACAAGGACAGCATCCTGTTCATCCGCACCAGCGTCCGGGAGGACTCTGGCGTCTACGAGATGAACGTCAAGGTGGACAGCTTCGAGGACAAGGCTTCCCTCATCCTCCAGATCGTGGGTAAGCTACAGATGTGTGTGCGTGTGTGTGTGTGTGTGTGTGTGTGTGAATGTTCCAGAGGGAGGTACTGTGTGAAACGATGACGCAGTGGGCATAGTTGTGTTGTGTGTCTGTGAGTCGTTTTCATGAGGATGCAATCAGTATTGAATGGCTTTACTTTTGGTGCAGCTGTCTCAGCTGTCGGCTTCACCTCTGAGCACCTGACAGTATAGAGAGTGGATGCAAATAATTTCCGCGGAACCTGCGAATGAGACGCTTACTGAACAGGAACAGCATCGGGTCCCTTGAGATTTGATATCGTGAGCTTGTGGCGTGGAAACCAAAAGTGAACACAAATGCTAACAGCATTTCAGCTTAACATTCTTCAGAGTCATTTAAAGTCAAGTCAAGTCAATTTTATTTGTAGAGCCCTTAATCCCAGTTACCGTCTCAAAGGGCTTCACAGGCCATGTATTTATGACGCCCCCTAACCCTAGCGCCCCCAAAGGGCAATAAAAAAACTTAATTATCAAGGAAGAAACCTTGAGATGGAACACAGAGTGGGACGGTTAGGAGTGCAATGGGTGCCATAATATAATAATAATAATAATAATAATAAACAATTACAAGCAAACATTTTAAGTACAATTAAAATGTCTTTGTAGCGAGGGGTTGTGGCTGACATTTCCGCTAGTAGCTTGTACGGATCATGCACCCACGCTCTCAGTTTCCTGGCCAGAGCAGCACAGATATCCTCACTATTCTCTGACAGCATGTGGCTTCGACCTTAGACTTTAGAGTTTCCATATGAGCAGTCAGTGGGCGATACCAAGGTTACGATGTAGTCTGTCGGTGTGTGTCTGACATGTATGCTAACCAGTAGTGGTGTATTCCCTACAGAGAAACCGGGCCCTCCAGCCAGTCTGAAGCTGGTGGACACCTGGGGCTTCAACGCTGCCCTGGAGTGGACGGCTCCCACGGACAAAGGGAACACAGAGATCACCGGCTACACCGTCCAGAAGGCGGACAAGAAAACCGGGGTGAGAACACTCAGGACGTGGTCGCACAGCACACACACAGAAACACTCTGGACGTGGTCGCTCAGCACACACACAGAAACACTCTGGACGTGGTCGCTCAGCACACACACAGAAACACTCTGGACGTGGTCGCGCAGCACACACACAGAAACACTCTGGACGTGGTCGCACAGCACACACACAGAAACAGGCCACATCAATGGTTTACTGAGTCACAGAGAATGAGGAAGAGGTTGAAAAGGAAGATGATGAGAGTTTATCTCAAATGTAGATTTATTTTAACCAGTGTTTACAAACCTCTTCCTCTGTGCGTCTTCATTTAGGCCGTTTGCACACAAGTAGTTTTGGTTGAGACGTTATGAGTCTCTAACTAATACATTTGAGAGGATTAACTATTACATTAAGCATTATAGCACACGATATGCTAGGATTTCCATTACAACAGTCAATGTCCTGCAAACATTTAGGTTAGCTTGACCGGCTGGGGGCCTCCTTTTGGTCAAAGATGGAAAATATCCTTTACTATTCAGGCTCGAGATGTTGTTGACACTTTCTGATACACGCTCACACCCTCACAAGAACATGCTCAGTAAAAAAACAGAGACACCATCTTAGCACCTGTGAAAATGGCGGAAATATCTTAAATGATCCGTCTCCGTGACAGCAGTCAATCTCCTGTCATGCTACGCTAACGTGCTACGCCATGCTAACATCCCCATGCCTCGGCGTGTGCTTGCCTCTCGTCGCCCAGGATTGGTTCACGGTGCTGGAGCATTACCACAGGCTAAACGCCACCATCTCGGACCTCATCATGGGCAACTCCTACACCTTCAAAGTGTTCTCTGAGAACAAAGTGGGCGTCAGCGAGGAGTGCATCGAGACAACGGACATCGCGACCATCCAGAAAACAGGTGACCCGGTTGTCGTCCGTCGTGAAATAACCAGCATGTGTTGGATGGTAGTATATATTGTTAGTAGCAGCGTTGTGGCAGGTGGTAGTACTGTAGTGGTACTGTAGTCTCATCCTGTCCATCCTCATCGTGTCCTGCTGTGACTCTGTGCGGCAGCCATCGTGTACAAGCCCCCCGAGTACAAGGAGCACGACTTCAGCGAGGCCCCCAAGTTCACCGCGCCCCTCAACAACCGTGCCACCACCGTGGGGTACTCCACCAAGCTGCTGTGTGCCGTGCGCGGATCCCCAAAGGTATCATATAAGTTTACAATTACATGTGATAACTTGATAACATCCAGCCCTGCATTCTGTTGACGCTAAGCTAACACGTGACTGTTTACGCTAGCTAAAGCTTGACTGTTTACGCTACGCTAACGCTGCGTGATGATGATGAAATGTCCGGGATGACAATGGTCTTTTCAGCATACCCTGTCCGGTAGCTGCACACATTGGCTGGCATTTAGAAGTGGGATTGTATTGTAAGGACATGGTTGTGGCTGGCTTACCGTAGGTGGTTGGAACACGGTCCAGCAATGCACAGCTTAGCATAGCATAGCTCTGGGAGTCTAGGGAAAGCTCTAATGACATGCTAGCAGTGTGCTGGTCTGTCAGTGTACTTGGTACTGTGCTGCTCTTCTGCAAAGTTCACATCTCAATGATCTTCAATCTCTCAGGTGTCATTTCATCAACGCAGATGAAATCAAATGGATTTAAACACTATTAACTATTCGCATACCATACACCACGCATTAACACACGACTAGAAACTATATTTTAATAAATTGCATATATATATATATATATACCAATGAGATCATTCTAAAATAATGATGCAAATATATAACATCCAAACAATTACGTTAGCCCTTTGTGCATGCAGCTTCTCTGTAAACCCTAAAGTGTGTTTTATTACAAACTCAAATGAGGTATTAATGTTGCAGCCATAAAGACCAACAGAAGACTTGACCGAACCTCTTTACCGTCGTCTTGTTGGTGCGGGATAGTTGGGAGGGTGGAAACACAGTATTCAGAACAGCAGGGAGTGTGTGTGTGTGTGTGTGTGTGTGTGTGTGACACAGCTGATAAATCTCCATGTGGAGATGATGAGGACTACTCTTAAGCATGCCTCAATGTGACTCTTAATGACAGTGTTGGGGTGTGTGTGTGTGTGTGTGTGTGTGTGTGTGTGTGGGAGAGCGGGGGGGGGGTGTGGGGGGGGGGGGGGGTGATTTACACA
>OOFB01000277.1:25108-40494 GCA_900323305.1 Trachyrincus murrayi
TTTAACAAATGGAAAATCTACAGTCAAACCTACATGAGACACACACACACACACACACACACACACACACACATCATAACATCTCCTGTGCGCTCCCATCCATGGCAACGCTGGTTCTGACTGGTGTTTTTTTCCTAGCGGTGGAGCCAGCGACTAACCTTCAGGTGCTGGAGTTGGCCTCCAAGTCCATGCGGCTGACGTGGGACCCGTCATTTGGAGATGTTTCCGGGTACAAGGTCCAAATCGTCCCCATGATCTCTGGCCCCAAGCGCCAGGAGCTGTACGTGGGCCACGCGCAGACCTCCCTGCTGGTCCGAGACTTGTTCCCAGACACAGAGTACCAGATCAGCCTGTTCGCCCTCAACGGCCTCACCCCCAGCGAGCCCCTCACGACCATGGGCAAGACCGAGCCAGTTAAGGTGTCCTTAGGTTTGTACAAAAACTCCCCTTTCCCCTAATAGAGCTTCATTTAAAAGTACAACCTTGTCTTATTGTAACTCAATGAAGACTGGTGATGGGCCTGTAAACTCACCACATTGCCAATCACTGGTGATAACCTGCAGCACTATCCATGTATCACAGCACTATCCATGTATCACAGGGTAATCACTAACGGTGATAACCTGCAGCACTATCCATGTATCACAGGGTAATCACTAACGGCTAGGATCTTCTTGACAAATGACAAATGGTTTCCATCCCCCACGTTGCAGAATGTTCCCTCGGGGTCGACGTGCAGGCCGACGTGGTCTTGCTGGTTGACGGGTCATACAGCATCGGCCTGCTCAACTTTGCCAAAGTGCGGGCTTTCCTGGAGGTGCTGGTGAAGTCCTTTGACATCGGCGACAAGAAGGTGCAGATCAGTTTGGTGCAGTACAGCCGAGACCCGCACACCGAGTTCCACCTGAACACGCACCACGACCTGGACAAAGTGGTGACCGCGGTCCGGACCTTCCCCTACCGTGGCGGCTCCACCAACACGGGCCGGGCCATGACCTACGTCCGGGAGAAGATATTCCTGCCCAACCGAGGGGCGAGAGCCAACGTGCCCCGGGTCACCATCCTCATCACCGACGGGAAGTCCTCCGACGCGTTCAAGGACCCCGCCACCAGGCTGAGGAACGCCGACGTGGAGATCTTCGCGGTGGGCGTGAAGGACGCCGTTCGGTCGGAGCTGGTAGCCATCGCCAACACCCCGGCCGACACCCACGTGTACACGGTGGACGACTTCGACGCCTTCCAGAGGATCTCCAAGGAACTCGTGCAGTCCATTTGCCTGAGGATCGAACAGGAGCTTCGCAACATTCAGAAGAGAAGTAAGTGTTGTTGGCACACTAACTAGTTATTGTTTTGTTGATGTTGTTGAGTTGCAACGTTCAGGTTCTACAAAGTAAAAGTCCTGCCTGGTATTTGAATGGACTAATGATGGAAAGTTTTACTTCTTGAACTTAAAGGAAAAACCTTGACGCCAAGGGCCGAAATTAGAATGAATTTCTCCGACATATTAAGTGAATTCCTTGTTTTTAGGTGAATATTTCAGAAAACCTTCTATTATCATTGATTGCTGTTCACTGACTTTGACTGAAGTTAATTTGAAGTGATGTTCAACTAAATGAATAGTTCCTTATTAGATGATATTTACCAGTAGTACCCCCAATATATTTTTCCTCTGTTTGAAAGTTACCACGGTCTCACCGTGAGAGGTATTATTTAATGTGTTTAAAATTACATTTGTGTCACTTCACTTTTCTTCTTTTTTTCTTCTTCGTGTGTCGTCAATGTGTTCCACACATGTCCTGTGATCTCTCCGGGCCAGACAGAGTTTTGCATGTGGAAACAAACCTCAAACTGGGTCAAATACTGGCTCTACTTGCTGCCGCTTGTTTTCAACCAGCCTGGAGCACCAGAAGGGCGGGGCTGAACAAACATCCCGTACATTTCATTTGGCTCCCACAGATTTCAGTTTGGTCCACAAATTTCAGTTGACTCCCACAGATTTCAGTTGACTCCCACAGATTTCAGTTGGCTTCCCACAGATGTCAGTTGACTCCCACAGATTTCAGTTGACTTCTACAGATTTCAGGATTTCAAATAGGTTTTTAATCGGTGTCTGGAAAATGACTCACTCCAACTCTGTATTCCATGGGCAGAAGAAGTATTCAGGTCTTTGTCGCTGACTGTGTGTGTTGCTAGATGATATAATCCTATATTATAATAATAATAATAATAATTGAGAGAACTGTACAGGAGCTGGGGTTGAGGAGTGAAGAACATCTTCTGAAGACCACCTTCCACACCCACCTACCCCAGTGTTCCCATTGGTCACTTGGTTGAGGGACCTCCCCGCCTAACCCCAGCCCCTCCTGAGACCGATGACCTCACGACCAGGAAATAATAAATAAGGTCTCCAAGAAAGCAGAGAGCTGTGAAAAATGGTGTTTCATTCTTCTTCCCCTTTTTCCCCGTTTCCATTGGCTGGCCGTCGTGAGAAAGATCTGTAGTTTTCCAGTTGAGGTTCTTTCTTCTGCACCTCGTTGGAAAACCAGAATTCACCCTGAATCCCAGAAACACCTTGGAGAACACCAAGATCCTGCACATGATTAGTTTCAGATCACTCATTGGTCATCGGTATGACCTGTGACTATTGGCGATATCGTTCACATCCTTCTTCTTTTCTCAAACGGTTTGGACATTTAAGAAGAGGCTTCTCACAACAGCATCCATGTGTGGCTTTGATCCAAAAACAAAAACTGCTGAAAAACTACGTAAAACAGTTGGATTTAAAACAATGAAGTGCTTCAGTTAAACAAGCACCCCTTTAACATGGGGCTTGCCAAATGTGTTGAGGGTTCGTTCCAGGTTATATCACATTTTCATATCACGTTTCCAAATGGGTAACGTGAGAAATGATGGATGTGGTTCTTCAGTCAGTCATAATACAAATACTGTAACCATATAATGTCGGCCAATAAACAGCATATCATATTCATGGAGATACATTTCACGTGGTTTATGTCACGTATTATTGTCTAGAATCGGTTCTTCAAGTTCTTCCTCTCAGGACCCAAAAGAGAAATTTAGCGTGTCCGTGGGACCCCTACCACACAGGAAACTCCAGAATCTGTGGTCATTTTGTCACAGCTGCCTGATACGACGACGAGGCTGTGCGTTGTCAGGCCTGGATCCCTGCCCGTAGTTTAAGGATCGCTTGTCTAAAGTAACCTAATACTTACTCCCCTCTCCTCCAGAGCTGCTGCCCCCCAAGTCCCTGTCCTTCTCCGAGGTGGGCTCCAGGAGCTTCCGGGCTACCTGGGCGACGGACATGCCCACGGTCGAGTCCTACCTGGTCCAGTTCCGGCCCGCCGACGACACAGATGGACATTTCGTGTCCATCTCCGTTCCGGGGGACACCCCCACCAGCATCCTCCCCCACCTCACCCCCAAGACCCGCTACGAGGTCAACGTCCTGGCCCAGTACGACAAAGGAGAGAGCTTCCCCGTGACTGGATATGAGACAACGCTCGAAGGTCAGTTGGACAACAGATGTTACTGGATCTCATTAGATGAACAGAAATACATGGATGTTTTACAAAAAAAGTTATTTGCTCGAATTCCACAGCTACTCCTAATACTAATATGAAGCAGTATACCATCCTAATACTGCTCCCTACTTCCTGCTGCCTAATGCGGCCTCCTAATTCCTAAATCCTGCTCCCTAATACCACTTTCTAATTCCTAATTCCTGCTCCCTAATTCCTGCCCCCTAATACTGCTTCCTAATTCCTAATTCCTCCCTCCTAATCCTTCTTCCCTCGTGCTCCAGAACAAGGACCCGTTCGCGGCCTGAAGGTTTCAGAGGAGACGACAGACAGCTTCCGAGTGTCATGGTTACCGGCACCGGGTGCGGTGGTCCGGTACCGGCTGTCCTACGAGCCGGTGCGTGGAGACAACGCCCGGCTGGAGACCACGGTCCCTGGCGGAGACACCACCAGCGTGCTCCACAACCTCCTGCCCCAGACCAAGTACCGCGTGACCGTCACCCCAGAATATGGGTCCGGAGACGGGCCGGAGGGACAGGCCCATGGCACCACCAAGGAAGGTGAATATATGCTGATGGATTTCTATTCTATTCAGTTAATTCATGTCTGGGGAAAGGATGTCGCGAAATCAAGTGCAGATTGTTCCCATTCTTTTAGACTTTTTAGTTCGATTTGTTTTTGTAATGCGAAGTTCACGCACAGACCAAAATCTAACTTGAACCGGACGTAACTGAAAGTTAGCAAGACGCTAGAGCTAGAGTGGATGGTAAGTAGACTCACAACGTGGAGTGTTGAGCCTTGAGACGGTGAGGTGTAAACCCCTCCTACTAACAGAAGCTTATCAGCCTTATCATTTAGTTTGAATATTGTACGTCAAAGGGACCGCAAACAATAGAGGATCGGCCCTATCTCAGCCCTCACAAGGAGAGGCTCCTGGTCCGAGCCACGTAGAAGATTTTAACAATAGCATACTTGTTATTCATATATTTTTTTTGCTTGAGAAGAAAAGTGTATTCCACCGTTGATCTTTGATCTGTGATGCCTGTCAGATGAGCTGGGTTTTTTTTCATTTTTTTGTGCCTTAGTTTTTCCTGACAATGTTGTTTCCATTATAATGTTTACTGTGCCATGACGGCATCCCAGAAGTATGTATTGATGCAACACCGCAAGGTTAGCAGAGATCGCTATTCAGCTCACAGGCTTTCCACTCCGTCTCAGCACTGGAACCACAGAGCGTCGGTAATATTAGCTACTGGGAATTATTTGACTTGGCTGTATTCACGTCAGACTGTGCTGTTTCTAAAGAGTCTCCTACTCTTATTGTGAAGGGGAAAAAAGAGTATGTTTCCATCCTGAGTCCATTCAACTGTTTGGTTGTCGATGTTGAGGTCTAGGCTGTCTTCCGTCTTCTGTCTTCTGAATTTCATTAAGAAAAATGGAACACCGCTGATATTATGTGATGGAACTACTGGTAAAGCAGTTTTTAACTAGAACCATCTAGAACCATGTAGAACTTCAGTTGTTTGCTCAAAGGCTCCTGGGCAGTGAATGGCGAAAATAACTGTTTCTCCTTCCCACCTTGCATAATTCACATTCATTACACTTGTCAGTCAGTAGGATGAGCTAAGACTTTATTGGTCTCAGATGGGAAACTTTGAGTGTTGAGGAGGATCTGTGCAAACATCATCCATCATCATCCCATCATAGCCAATCAAAAACAGCAGTTGCAATAACCCGTTTCACCAGAGGTGGAGTGATTTTAGAGTTGAGTTACTAAAATCCTTCTGCACAACAGGGGTTAAGGTATATACGTATATATAAGAATTACCACGGTCGAAATATAAAGCAGCGTTTTTTCTTGAGGATAGCGTAGATGTTAGGATGCTCCACTCTCAGCCCAAAGGTTCACGCCCCAGTGTCTGCTCTGCGGTCTACCCCAGAGGCATTTACCCTTCTACATTGTTTTCAATCCAAAATGTACCGTCAAATATCTGTGGTTTATGAGTCGGTAATCCCCCCTGACCCAGAGTGGGGTCCCGAAAACAGACCAAAAAAACCCTGTAATTCGCTATGGATGACATACATCTTCATCAACCCCCATCTCCTCGTCTCTCCCTCCCAGCCAGGGGATCACCCCGGAACCTGCGTGTGTCTGGCGAGACGGTGTCCACCCTGAGGCTGGGCTGGACGCCCGCGTCGGGCAATGTGATCCAGTACCGCGTTGCCTTCCGGCCCGTGGCCGGCGGGGAGCGCCGGGAGGTGTCCGCGAAGGCCGAGAACGCCGCCGTGGTCCTCAAGAACCTGCGTCCCGGGACGGAGTACGACGTGTCGGTCCGAGCCCGCTACCCCTCGGGCCTGGGGGACCCGCTGGAGGGCCGCGGGACCACCCTGGAAGGTAGGCTCTGCTCCGCTTCCGTCCAGAAGAGCCTTGATTAGGGTTTTAAATGGCATGAATGTAAAGTACTGAGAGTGGCCGAGTAAGCTTTCACGTACAGCGAGTACCTTAATACAACCACGATGGAGTCCGTCTCAGTCATTTAACAAAAGGTTTTTGCAGTTTTCTTGGGGGTGTTGAGGCGGTTTAGATGGGGAAATGGATTGTGTTATTTCCGAAGACCCAAAACTGCTGGTAGATTTGCAGTAATAGGCCATCGCTGCTGTGGAGGTGTACACGTTTAGTTTTAAATGACTGACATAGACTCCACCCCTTACCTTACATAGACTCCACCCCCTTCCCTACATAGACTCCACCCCCTTCCCTACCCCCTCTCACACGCCACTCCCAAACAGATAGAACCAGATGGATTCAGCTACTCTACTCTACACAGTAATAAGCTACACAAATCACTTTACGTTTATTGACCAACGTTATACGATTTACAGTGCTTTTTATTAAGACTGAATAACTATAGCTAATATTTTATGTTACCCTTTCGTTGAAGTGAGTTTATATTATACATTATATAATCTGGAACAGACCCAAGTTAACAGTGGAGTCCTCAAAACTAACAGGGCACGCCCCATGTCAAAGGGTTGCATGTTTAAATGTTGCATTAACTTGTTTAAAAGCCAACGTTTTTACAAGTAGACTTGAACTAAAAGCAACGGTAAGCAGCTAGAGAGGCAGAAGATGAACGTGAGATGAATGAATGAGGAGTGAAGAGACACCGAGACAAAGAGAGAGAGAGACGAAAGTGAGCAGAGGAGACAGAGAGATGTGGAGATAAGACTGAGGGAGGGAGAGAGAGTGTATATGTTTAAAGAGAGAGAGAGAGAGAGAGAGTTTATGTTTAGAGAGAGAGAGAGTGTGTTTAGAGAAACTGAGGGAGGGGACTCTCCTTTAGTACCATTTCACCAGAGCTTTTGTGTGTCGAGAGTGAAGTGAAGTTGCCTCGGGGTCAAACTATTTCACCCCTTGACTCCTGGTAAAAATGCTACTCCTAGCACTTAGCTAACAGCCCAGCACTTAAACTGGTCACACTAGAAACTTATCAGGCCGTGGATCTTACAGCCATATTGTTGAGAGTTGAAGTTGAATATTTAACTTCCAAACACTTATTTTCCCACTTGTTTCCAATGGGCTAGTTTTTATGATGCTATTTCAACCTAAACAGTATCACAAAACAAAACATTTTTCATTTGCGAGAATCTAAATAAATGAAATACGATGTTTGAATCAAGCACACATCTTCATGGTATTTCAATGGATGAAGAAAGATATTACGCTATTTATCACATTTAAATAAAAAAATAGCATTGGGCTGTATTTATATCATTGCTGTTGGCGAAAGCTAAACATCAGACCATAAAAAACAGTGTGCCGTCTTTTCAGTAATCTTACATGTGTATTTATTCAGAAGTTAAACAAAAGACTAATACCCAAGTATTGGGTATAAGACGGAGGCTACTTTCGGCAGGGCTCTGGTGTAGAAACGTCTGATGGATGGAGCACTCGTGAGCTTCTGAGCCCCTCTCCATTTCAGCAGTTATTGCCCGAACAGCGAGAGCTTGGCGTTCACCAGGACTTCCTGGTTTATCTGAGGGGAGTTTGGACGGGACCTATAGGTTATCGGTTTCCTCCGATTCCGCCGGTTTGACCCTGGCGTCGACGTTTCAGCCAATTACCGCCATGTTCAAGTCACAGCTCGACCTCACAAATGTACGTTCTGGGGTCTTTAGCGTGAGGTCGGGTTACGAAACCCCTCCGAGGTAAATGAAACATCCTCTGAACCAGCTTTCACAAAAAACGAAAGAAGACAGAGAAACGTTTGAGGTTAAAGGGGAGCGAGAAAACTACAGACCACAGGCCGGCTTAAGAATCTAACCAGTGATTACCCAGAATGCTGTGCTCCCCTTTAGGCCTGGCCCTTATCAGTGAAGAGCCCCCCCCCCCTTGCGTGGCTCAAAAACATTTCATCCACCATGTATTCTTTCCACGAGAGACAGAGCGTTGACAGCAGGACCAATATAGACTTTCAACCGAAAAAGGGGTTTCATCAGAGGATGATAAATCGAAAACAGGAAATGGCACAGGACAATAACATCTGAAACAGTGTGGTTTTAGCGTGCGACGTAAATACCCTCAAGTATTGGTTATATGTAATATATGTAAATTGGTTTCTGATCACAGCAGGGGGCTTGGGATCAGACAACAGAAGTCTTCCCAGAAGTACTTTCACTGTTTAAACTGGGGCTGATTGATTTGATCTGACACTGCCTTTGTTGCTCTCCAACGCTCATGAAGTGAAAACATAAGGTAGGTTGTTTTTAGATGGTTGCTACCCCAAAGACTGCAGATGATCCTATCCCCTGACGCTACCAAGGTTGAGGGTTCCATTCCTGTATTGTAGCTCAATGTATTGACAGAGCAATGGTTCGGTTTTAAGGATATTTGAATCTTGTGCCTTTTATGGATGGGACAGTGGATTGAGAGAAGAGAGATGACTATTACTATTACATCACTTACCATACACCTTCATCCAAAGCCCCTTCAGAGCAACAGTGAATTCAGATACAGGTTATTAATGACCAGTAGAATAGGACTGCAGTTCGGGAATCAACCCTGGGTCGCTGCAAGGCATATTTTCTAGATGTTTAGCTACTAGCGGGTTGAGCCTCCAAGCCACCCAAGTGAGATGGTTCTTAAGAGGTTCTTAAAAGAACAGCGATGGTGACGCGACACACCGCTATAACAACAACTTGCAGACAGAAGAGACTTTGAAGCTCCACAGAGGCCCTGACCGTCGACCAGCTCGGGCCGTCTAAACTGTAAGATCCTCTCCCTGCTGCTTTAGATCAAGGGCCCCGCGGAGATAGGAGTCAGCTGGCGAAGGCTCCCAGGAGATGTCATTAAGACTGAGGAGGAGTAGCCACCAGGACCCCCCGACGCATATCTAGGCTTCTGCCGTGTATCTACTGTGTGTCCACTTGACTTCTTGTCAAACAATCAGAGAGTTTGGTTCCAAAACTGTGGAGGGGTGTCACATACGTTACATACGAGAGGGGGATTTTGACACAGAACGGGTGGAAACGCCGTCGGCCTTCACGCAGCGACTGTTAAAATGCCGGCTAAACAAACAGACGACATTTCTGTAGAAACAAGATTTTCTGAGCCATTTAGTCGTCGGCTTGAGGTTCTTCTGGATCTACTGTGTGTGGTGGATGGAGACAGGGATGGATAGATGGGCGGATGGCTTGGTGAATGGACAGATAGACAGCCATCCAGACGGACAGAAAGACGGACAGACGCACAGTACAGAAACAATACCTAAGTGCGTCTAAATTTAGCTCGCCGTCGCTCCGTTTGGCGGCCGTTCCATCGGTCGTCGTGGAAAAACAGACTTGAGCGTCTTTCAAGGGGGGCGGACGGCGTTCGCTGCCAGACGTCCTGTCGTATGTCTGCTGAGGTCTGTTATTCCAGAGAGCTTCCAGACACACGGCGCATCAGGAAGCAGAGCTGGTCGGACATCCATCACACGTGGCAGCGTCTCTAAGGGCGTCCTTTGCGGCGTCTCAGCAGAGCAAAATCATAACCTGAGGTGAATTAGAACGCGCCCCGGCGGTAGAAGAGAACATATATTAGGTTAGATGGGGGCTGTTTGTTGCTGGCGCCGCTCTTGGAAACGCCGGCCCTGGAATTGGACACAGCCTTTTTTTGTTGATGGGTGAAATTAAATCGGGCGATTTCAAGGTCGCCTCGACCTCTTTGGAACGGTATGCTGTTAAAGTACCTCGCTCATCTCTTAGCCAGGGAGGAGAACTGTTAGAACGCAGCCCGCTGGAGCAGGTTAGCTGACTTCAGGGTCGATATGATGAATCTTGAGTCCTCCTTGGGTTTTGATGAGAAGGGAAAAATGATATTTTATATATAATATATTTTTGTCATCCATCGTCATTTTCATATGCCCACGTATTTACCTATTCAACATAATCAATAAATAGTATTGATTATATAGTGGACACTTTTGTCCCCCACTGGGAGCGTGGCCCCCAGTGGAAATCAAACACCGCCCTAACCCTGGCAGGGCTAATGCCTTGCTCTACCAGTTGGCCTACACAGGGAATAGAACCCCTAACCCTGGCAGGGCTAATGCCTTGCTCTACCAGTTGACCTACACAGGGAATAGAACCCCTAACCCTGGCAGGGTTAATGCTTTGCTCTACCAGTGTACCTGTAGCACATATCATGAGCAACACTTATTTTTGTTACCCAGTACATATCTTCTTTGTAAAAAATGTTCCACCATTTCTTTCCATGTGTCTCTCCACGTGTTAAGGTAAGATAAGAACTTCTTTATTAATCCCAGATGGAATTTGGCCGTCACACCAGAAGTACAGGGCATGGTAATAAGAATGTGCCAAAAAATACAAATCGTCGAAAAATATGCTGGACATCAATCGATGAGACGAGTAGCAGAAGTGAAATATAGACACATCATGAGAATGTAAACGTTATTGGCCGAGTGTCTATAGTGTTCACGGGTTGGGGGGGGGGGGGTGATGCCTGGTGTGCAGTGGTCTAGAGGAGGCCTCAGTTAGGTCCTCACATCAGGGACTTGGACCGGGACCTGGTCCTGCTGCCGTCTGGTTCTCATCAACTGGGAGTGAAGCTCGGTTCATGCAGTAAAAACTTCCAGAACCTTCCAAAGTCTTCACCGTCTCTCTGCTGTGTGTGTGTGTGTGTGTGTGTGTTTGTGAGGGCCTTCTCATTGGAAAGCATCACAGAAGGAATACCAGAGAGTTATTTATTTATCTATTTGAGGAATCCTGGCTAAGGGTCCACCTTACAGTCCAATAGGAAAGCAGCTAGGAGGGGAGCAGGCTAAATAAATGGTGCCTTGGGATGGGCCTGTTAAGAGTCCTGTGGAGATCCTTTCAGTGTAAACTCTGGGGTAATCTGCATCAAGCGTGGCAGATGTCTTGGCTTTTGTAGTAGATCTGTGATGGACTGGACCTACAGGCCTGGTTCCCTTACTGGGACGTAGCTCCTAGCGCACGTATCTGTCCTTCCACCAATCACAATCACTTCAGTTCTGGGGAGTCTGGGGCGTCTCTTCGTTGAACCCGGTTACCCCCTGGGGTTCACAAACAACTGTTAGGCTTGTTAGTTGAACCTGTTGAGAAGCAGGCGCTTGGTTCAACCATCTAAAATGTGGTTGTTTTATCGTCAAGCTGTGGTCTGATGTTGCTTTATGTCATTTTTGTATTATTTAAATGAAGAAATTGACTTATACTCATAAAACTGGACTTTCATACTCTATTGCTTGCTTTATATTAGGGACCAATATGAAATTTTCTTGGCCGATACCAATGGATACCGACCAAAAGCAACTTTAGGCCGATATTGATCCATTATTCCGCCATGACGTCGTTGCCATGATGGAAACACAGCTGCATGGGTTTTTAATTTCACCATCAGATACACTACACTGCTTCTTGAATTGGGCCCACATCATATCCTTGTGCAGGTGAGTTCTGTCTATCTAATGCTACGTCTTCTCGTCCTCCTCAGTGCTGAGACCTCCCAGAGCTCTGGTAACCGACAACGTGACCCACACCAGCTTCTCCGCCTCCTGGACCCCGGCGCCGGGCCGTGTCCGGGAGTACCGTGTGGTCTGGAAGTCCCTGCTCTCCCAGGAGACTGGGGAGAAGACCGTCCCTGGGGACCAGACCCAGACCACCTTGGATGGTCTGACCCCCGAGACCCTGTACCAGGTGTCGGTGGTGGCGGTGTACCCCCACGGAGACAGCCCCGCGCTCCTGGGACAGGAGACCACGGATGGTGAGAAGGACCGAGCTCAGGGTTATTAGTCATAGGTCTTCATCACAGTGATGTTCACAGGTCCACCGACGGTGAGAAGGACCGAGCTCAGTGTTATTAGTCATAGGTCTTCATCACAGTGATGTTCTCGAAGGGGTTCACAGGTCCACTGCCTCACGCTAAAGCGGGCAGCATACTTTAAGTTCTTTGCGGACAAACTTTTGCACTCAGCGCATCTATCCACCACAACGAAGCTAATTACGTTCCCTGATCTCTGATCCATATAAGGTCATGACCAAATATGGATGTTGGGACATCACGTTTAGCAAACACAAACTGCATAGTAACAGGCATTTGATAGGCTGTGAAATACCTTTATTCAGACATATGGAAACATACTTAATTTGGACAACTACAGTTGGGTTAATGACACCCAGTTGCTCATTGTGATAAATTGAATTAGGTACAATAAAAATAAACTAGAAAAGATAATAGAACATATTTGAATTTTATGGAAGTAAAAAAAAGGGTTAGGGTTAGCCCTAACAAACAATCATTTCCCATCACTTTTAAACCCATGAGGAGGAAAAGTGTTCAGGCTTCAAGGACGAACCCAGGCCAACATCCAATCAGGGGGCTTGCTTTAGATGATGTCATTAATGTGAGACAAGAGAATTAGCACATCTGTCAAAGCTTCCTGTGTTTCCTGCTACTGGGAACATAAATGTTCTACTGTAAGATAATGAGAGTTCCCATTAAGTCCAAGGACATCACACACACACACACACACACACACACACGCACACGCAGACTGAAGGTCCTTTTAGACCAGACGCGTAGCCAAAACTATTTACATCAGCCTCGACGCATATATGCAGCATTTTCCACTAAGAATGGCGCCGGTGAAAAAGACAGATGGATCCAACCCTCAACCTCATATAGTGAAGACGACATTCTCCGTCCTGTTCCATGTATTTACAGGATTCAATTATAATGGAGTTCCACTTTTTAATCCAAGTGTAAAATAGTGTAGCGAATGGCAGGTCGCGAATGAGGGGGATTATGATAAGTGGGTATGTCTCGTGTGCATTTGGAGTGTGTTCAAGTTTTTGAGGCTGTTTCCCTGTTCGAAAGTTGGTATCCAAAACAAAACTGTTGCGGTACAACTGGTCACCGTGATCAGAAGCAACCTGTATTCACGTACCGCAGTACAAGTAAACATTGGCTTGTAGCGCCGACTGCTAACAAGATTAATGATCAATACTTATAACAGATAGCGATGATTATAGATCTATGAATGTAGTTCACCACTATGGATGCAATAAGAGGACTGTGTGTTGAGAAAGGTAAATAGGATATTAAGTAGGCCTACCTCCGCCATTTCCAACAACATGTACAGTGACCATGGTGACTTTAACAAAGATACCTGATTGTGATTGGTTAAACTGATTTATTCGCAGGCTAGAGCCGTCAAAGATTGACCAAATTAATGTTGCTTTTTCGCAAAGCGGAAATCTCGCCGTACGTGTACAGTCCCATTCGGCTCCGTGATTTCTCTCCGATGACACAATTTACACGGGAGACATAACAAACCAATAATAACAAAAAAACCACGTCGAAAACTCAATGAGCCATTGTCAATGCAGCCATACTTACTGAAGCCCTACTTCCTGTTTCCCCCCTGAAGCGTCGGCGGCCGGCAAGGCGCTGAGCGTGTCGGAGGAGACGGAGGAGACCATGCGTGTGACGTGGAAGCCGGCGCCGGGTAAGGTCGCGCACTACCGCCTGAAGCACGTGCCCCGGATCCCGGGCGGCCGCGAGTCGGCGCTGAAGGTCCCGGGAACGCTCACCTCCACGGTGATGAGGCGCCTGCGCCCCATGACCACCTATGACATCACGGTTCATCCCATGTACCGCCACGGGGAAGGAAAAGCAAGGCAAGGAGTAGGAACAACACGTACGTTTGTCCCATCGCTCAGCCCTCTGGAAGACACCTTCTCATCAACTCATAACACACAGAATATATTTATCACAATGTAATGTCGTTATGAGGCTTCCTGAAGTTCCTGAAAACATCAACTAAGAGTTAGGGTGGGTTAGGGTTAGGAATCAGAACAGTAGGTTTGTTTTCGTACACAAAGCCTAGCTGCACATCACCATGAGGAACAAAGAGTTCAGTCACGTATTTTTGTCCTAGATTCTTAGTTAGTTGGGGCGGAAAGGAGGGTGGTTTGGAGCGTCCATCTTGGAGTCCTTGAATTGAAAGAAAGAAAATGGCGCGTTTTCAACCTTTTTCTTTTGGTTGACATCTCCAATGAAACAACCCCAAAAATTACTTAATTCTGTCACGCATGTCTCCGTCCGCACGCTAGTTCCACTACTCACTCACTACTTTTTATTAGGCTTTTGATTCATTACTCCAGGGTCAAGAAATAACATTATGGACTTAAAAGTCTGGCGTGAGTGACTGAGGAACAGTCAAAAACGTCAACGCGCAGCTGTGTTGATTTAAGATTTCTTACTTTTCCCAACCCATCTTCTCTCACCGCAGTGTCTCCGTACGAGGCTCCTAGGAACCTGCAGACCTCGGAGCCCACCAAGACCAGCTTCAGGGTCTCCTGGGACCCGGCCCCCGGGGACGTCAAGGGCTACAAGGTGACCTTCCACCCCATCGGTGACGACGTGGACCTGGGGGAGATGCTGGTTGGTCCCCACGACCGCACCATCGTCCTGGAGGAGCTGAGGTGAGCTCCTGGTTCATACCTGCTGGTGTTTGTTGACAAAAAACACATCCCCAATTTTACACCACACCACAACATAGGGTCTGATGTAACACTGTAATTATGTTCACATTTTCGTTAAAAACAGATAATGAATAGAGATAATTGGGAGCAAGATAGTATATTTGCTAGGGTGTTCGACTCCCAGCCAAAAGGTTCTGAGGTTCTTGAGAATTGGTCATTTCCACAGTCTACCTATAGGCACCCTAGAGCAAGATGCCCTGCCCCCTTAATGACATGGATCTGAATTAACTGTAAGTCTGCTCAATGGAATTATGAATTCCCATGAATCTCTTAGCTGAATTGTGTTCCCTACATCATGAATTATCTTCAAAATACAAGATAACCGATGACTAACCTCTATACTTTCTTTATTTTGGGGCCATTTCTTTTAAATGAACCAACCTCTTTACAAATACATTCTTTAAACAATGCTTTTTCTGTTTGTTTTTTGGTTCTTCCAGGGCAGGAACTAAGTACTCTGTGGCGGTGGCCGGGGTGTTTGATAACGGAGTGAGTCTACCTCTGGCCGGGGAGGAGAAAACCACCCTAGTGGACGTAACGGAGCCTCCTCTTCCCTCGGACCCCTCCGGTAAGGTCTCTATAAACCATCTGGTAGTGACCTACAAACACCATAATAACATCTGGTAGTGACTTATAAACACCATAATAACCAACTGGCAGTGTATTATAAACATCATAAAATGGTTATTACTGTTTAGTAATGTCTTATAAACATTGTAACACTTTGTGCAGTAGCTCTGGTCTCAACACATCCTTGAGACTAAATGCTGAACCATAGGCAAA
>OOFB01000292.1:1713-21626 GCA_900323305.1 Trachyrincus murrayi
TTCTTTAACAGAGACTCATACTCCTGCAATCATAGAGGATACCATGCTCCCTGTCCTCTCCCCTGTCCCTCTACCTCTCCCCTCCTCTACCTCCTCCTCCCCCTCCTCCCCCCCCCCCCCCCTCCCCTCCCCCCCCCCCCCCCCCCCCCCCTCCCCCCCCCCCCCCCCCCCCCCCCCCCTCCCCCCCCCGCCCCCCCCCCCTCCCCCCCCCCTCCTCCCCCTACTCCTCCTCCTCCCCCCCGGCTACTCTACCTCCTCTTCCTCCTCCTCCTGTTCTGTAGTATAAATGGGCCCCCACTGCTGAAATGGTGAGCTAGGTCATATTCCCAAGATCAGCAGGCTGTGAAATATGGCTCATAAAATGTTGAAGCTCGACAGCTGGAATTGATATGTAACGCACTTTTTTTTCTGTCATTTAATATTTCAAAGCAAGATAGCATTTATAAATGGCCAACATCAAGCAGGGATATATTCAGATCCCTGATAGTTTCATCAGGTCCATGCGCTGCAAGTGGACGGGGAATTTCACTTTATAACACTTCTGGGTCATTTTCACTCCTATCCGGGCTTTTGTGTACCCCAGTATTTATTTATATATATATAATATATATTTTTGATACCCGTGTGATATTTGATACCCGTGTGAGCGAACCCCCTCATCCAATAGAAGCCCAAAAACGAAATCTCCTTCGTCCTCAGACATTTTCGGTTTCGCTAGCTAGTAGTACATATAATATAAAACTACAACACTATTTTGGGACGTGTGTTTACAATGAGTCTAACGTGGAGTTTGAAGTTGAATGGGCTTCTACGGTTATCATTCTACGGCGCTCACGCAGGTATCAAATATCTAAATATTGAAGCAAGCAACCTAAAAACTGTCTGGGTTGCACACAAAAGCCTGGGTAGGTGTGAAAATGACCCCAGATGTGTTTTAAAGTGAAATTCCCCTTTAAGAAAGAAATATATGATTTGCTTGTATACTTGAGGGTTCCTCTGGTGACGTAAATAATGAAGAAGAAAATGACTACAGAATGTGCACACAGAACAATCGCTCCCAAACATTGTGAAGAGCGAGGTCATTGGTTTGTGAATGTTGGGAAGGTACAGGATATTTCATGCACAGGTATTCTTGCCGTTATGTTCGATCACAATACGTCCACATACAAGCCAAACAGAACGGTAGCGATCTGACTGACTCACACCACCCAACCCAAACCTTTTCAACACGAGCACCTCTAAAGATAAAGCGGCCATGCTCCCTCATGCTGCTCACCTTGGCACTGTGTGGAGCTCACTCAGATCCTGCTTTGTGTTGTTAGATGTACCATCATCATGTTGTCATGCCGACCACAGTTGCCCGACCTAGAAAGACTTGAGCCTCCCCTTCCAACCGCCATTGGTTATATTCAGCAGATGTGTGTGTGTGTGTGTGTGTGGGTGTGTGTGTGTGTGTGTGTGCATGTGGGTGTGTGTGTGTGTGTGTGTGCACGTGGGCATGTGTATTTTCATGCATACACACAAAGTGTATGTCTATAAACTCCATAGGAAAGTCTCTCTGGTGTGCTGGAGGTGTGGCGTGGGCTGAGGTAGAACATGAGCACAGCAACACAGCAGCTATGTAGAGGATTTAATGGTGTCATATGCTATGCGATACAGTGTAATCAACCTGGAGAATCCTCAAGTGAACTGCAAATGAGCAGAGCCCTATGCAATTACGCTGGTTCTGGATGCACATTCAACGGAATGAATAGCTTAATAATTAATGATGTATTTATAGCTCGTTCACAACACAGCAACACGTGTGAAATAATCTATGACGTACGTGAAATTCTACAGAACGTGATGATCAATTCAGATTGAATATATTTAGAATACAGCTTATAAATAGAATATATAGAATATTAACTCGTTTTTTTATCTGGTTTAGTTCAGCCTTAACAATTTGTCGATGGCTTACAAATGTCAGTACTAATGATAAACGGATACGCTTCAAATATATTATGATTAATAATATCATGATTTTTTTATTTAGGTCATCAATAACTAACAATTTGTTAATGGTTTGCACATAACTCATGAAGTGTACCCAACATTATTTACACTAAAATAAATAACATATTGAGTTCAGTGGAGACTTTGAAACACAGAGAATGTGTGTTAGTATGTAAGTGTATCTCTCCCTCCCTCCCTCCCTCTCACTCACACACACACACACACACACACACACACACACACACACACACACACACCATTGATACCTATAGTAATGGAGGTCTCCAATTAGCCTAACCTGCATGTCTTGGGTGGTGAGGGGAAAGCAGAGTAGTACGTGGAGAAGAACCAGAGCCTAGAGCAGGGGTCCTCAATTACAAATCTCAAAGGTCCGAAAAGAGCATTTTCAATAAGGCAAAGGTCCGGGGGCGACTCCCAGGGTTAACAAAAGGGGGGGGGTTGTACCGACAGTGCATTTGCGGACCGGCCAACGGGGGGGGGGCACCTTTTGAAAGCAGGCGACAGAGTGCTTTACAAGACAATGGTAGGAATAGACGGCATTGATAAGACGGCATACAAATAGTACAATATATTAAAATAATAGCAGTGCAGTGGGAGAAAACATCACACAATGAGTCTTAAGAAGCAAAATAAAATGGGGGACAGACGTTCCAAAGCCTGGGGGACACGGTGAAGAAGTCCTGGTCTCCTTTAGTTTTCAGCCCAGACTTTGGAACAGAAAGCAGATGTAGGGGGGAGCTAGATCCATGGCTCGCTTTAAAAGCGATACTTTTAAAATCAATCCTAAAAAGGACAGGCAGCCATTGTAGGGATGCTGAAATAGGGGCAACATGGTCACATTTCTTAGCAGTTTGTACTAACACTGAAGGCAGTGGGTGGGTTACTGTTTCTGGTTGAGAGAGTTACAGTAATCAAGACGGGATGAAATAAAATGAAAGAAATAAGTGCCTAAGTAATTGGTTAAAATAAAGACCTTGGCTTTGTTCCTCAGGTGGTAAGAAACAGGACCGGACAACGTTTTTAACACAAAGATCTAGACTTAAATCTTGGGTCAAAGGTCACAGGTTTCTGTCTGAGGGTTGCTGTACTTTTAACCTCAGTTCTTACAGATAGCGGGCCAAAGAGGATGACTTCTGATTTGGACTGGTGGAGCTGTGAAACCTGTGCGGACATCCATGATGCCAGCCAGACAGTTGTGGAGGGTTGTTGATGAAGTTGTCATGTGGTCTGAAGGGGAGAGAGCTGTGTGTCATCAGAGGAATTGAACATTGTGTTGGCAAATATATGTCAACATTTTTTTAAATTATTATTACATGCTATTTCACCATATTTTGAATTTGTGTTATGTAATATAGAGATTTATTTACTCTATTTTTGAAGGAATACAACACTACACAGGTTCAAGAGATCAGTTTTCACTGTTTTTCTTTTTTAAATCAGTGACTAGATCAAATACCATATAATTTGATCTTTGGTTGCCTGTGTGCCAGTTTGTACAAAACAAAGTACACAGGGGCACTTAGTTATCCATAATAAAAGTCCTCGAGCGTTTCAGTTGAAAGACTTCATATGTTGTGAATTATATGGCGGTACACAAGGCAGACATCTTTTACTGTAAATTATTAATTTTGCCTCCTCAATAACTAGTTGTTTAGCTCAAACACCACATTTCCCACAAAATACTCTCACAACATATTGAAAACAAAACTACAAAAAAGCTATTTTTCATTTTGTCTATGAAAAAGTTGCTGTTTGTACTATTTCATTCTTACTTACTTACTGAAATCCAATGGCTTCCTCTGAATATCAAATGGTGTAGCCTGAAGCAGGGAACACTCATAACAAGGGCATGTCAACTCCGCATACTGTACTATTTCATGTAAATTACATGTAAATCTACCAGTACACAAGCAACGCTTGAACCGTTTTAATCTACTCCGTTGCCATTCACGAGGTGGATTGGAACATACGCTACCGCCGATGCAAAAAGCAATTATCTTAAACCATATTAACTAAATAAGTACCTCACAGCGCCTGCCGTTTGCCTTGAGGCAAAATCTATAGCTTTAAACTTTCTCTCATGTATATGTAAAACACAGCGCCTTTTGAGCAGAGTGAAATGAGCAGGTTTGCTGTGTCTGCTCAGAAGGGGATTTTAATACGTGTATTTCTACAGTGGCCACACGGTGTTGATTGGAAACCTTTACAGACACTTTTTCTCACAACGTCGATGTCCGGACAGGATGTTTTAGTTTGTCTTCCCACCGGGAAAAGTTCACCAGCACTGGCCAAGTTTGTGTTTGCTTTTAACCAATTACGCGCTTACAGATCCCTTCCCTCAGCAACCTGATTGGTCGAAAACAAATATGAAGTGAAGAAAGTGAAACGCCCCGTTCAACCAGATTTTAGCTCATCTGCTATCAGACTTTAGATTTTTTAAGGTATTGTCTAAAGTCTGATTTGTGAGACTAGCTTGTGAGCAATGAGCATGGTGGTAAGTCTTCTGCAGCATGAACACAGTGTCCCCTTGGACAACAGCTGTGACCAGCTTGTAGTAGATACGTTTGTGCTCTCTGGTTTTTTGTGACCAGGACCCGGGAAAGAGACACAATAGGCTGCAGGAGTAGTGAATAAAACTCTGTGCTCAGTGGCCCGGAGCTCATGAAGAAACGTGAAATGTAATACAAAACAAATACAACCATATGCATGCAGTCCAATGGCTACTCGTCGTCCAAATGTCATAAAGTGCACCTTCTTGTTATCCTAGGTGACCAATCCGTTATTGTCCGTTGGTGGGCACCATTTGCCCGGGTCCAGACCTTTGAATCCGCCCACTCCACCGAGTCTGGCATCGTGAGATGCAACAGCAATTTCTCGGTTGAAAAACTGATTGATCCAATGAGCGTCACGGGGGACTAACGATTAGCCAATCAGCGCCACGGGCGGGACTAACGCCGTTGTCAAGCGTCGTCAAGCGCCGGAAACAAGGAGGAGTAACAACAATGACGACTGCTGTAGACAAGCTAGACGCTGCTATCCAGGCCGTTCTAAATCCATTAAAAGTACAAATTACTTTGAAATCCGAGCAGCACTCTGCTCTGAAGGCATGTATTCAGAGGGGAGATGTTTTTTTTTTGCGTTCTCCCCACTGGATTTGGGAAGAGTCTCATCTACCAACTTAGCGTAGACTTAAAATTACGTTATGTTCTGAAGGAACGCTAAAATAAACGTAGTTTGAAGGGCCCATATTTAGTTTTTGCCTTACTCTTTGCATTTCTCAGTAAACTTTTGTACATAATCCTATCATCTTGATACTACTTAATATGCATTCTCTTGAGGACAGAAATAACCAAATCCTCAGTTTGCTGTGATCCTCCCCCAATGTTGCTTGCAACTTTAATTTGGACTGGTGTACTGAGGGTTCCGGGTCCAAATAGTTCCAAGATAATGAAGCGTCTTGCTGCAGTACGTGCCTGTGGCCTCCATTTGCAATCACAAGTAAAAAGGTGAATCCCAATTGATTCCAGTAAGTGTGTTCATTTGTCTTGTTACTCTGCAGCAATTTGCTAAGCAATTTGCGGCATACAAAACATTGTAAAGAGACGGGCGGTTGACCGTTTGTAATGCATGTCAAAGTTAAATAGTGCAATAATGAAGTCATCCATTCAAACGGTATCTCTGGTGAGTCTGGCTGTACAAAGTATATTTGTATGTATATTCACTCTTACTCATTTGAATGTGCCCAATGTAGGCAGATTAGTGATACATGACATACATTTACATTCTCTCTCTCTCTCTCTCTTCCCTGATTATGCTTTCCACGTCTCTCGCCCCCCCACTGTCCTCTTCCAGACGGAGACATAGGTTAATCTTCAGGAGGAATCCCTGTGAGGCACACTAAATCACGGTTGGTCCATCTCATAAGTGAACTGAACACGAGGGGAAATGTACCAAAGGGTCATCACCAAACTTTTTCAATCCCCCAGCGTTTATATTTTTCCATCCATTTTTCCTTCGTCTTTCTCATTGAAAACTTGGCTAATCCAGCCAAAATCCTTCCTTTGTGCGTAAGTATGTGTGTGTGTATGTGTGTGTGTGTGTATGTGCGTGTAAAACGATATTCTAAATATTCTAGAAAGCGTTGAATATGTGCTGGTTAGTCATGGCCTTCGCCCAGCATGAGGCTAAAAGAGGTTAAAGGACCCTTCTTGGACAGCCAAAGTTCTCATTTGTATGATTGTGTGTATAGGGACACGCCGTGGAATTACTGTGCTGTGTGCCGACAAATGGCCGCGCATGCTGTGCCCTTTCATCGCTACAGACTAAAATACACTTCCGTCAAGCAGACAAAGGAATAGCACCAATTACTGAGCACATGGTTGTCCACAAGGCTTACCAGTGAATCTATACATCATGCAAAGATTTGTTACAATTGCTACAGTCTTCCCAATTGGCTGTAGAGCAATTAGGTGAATATAACGCAGTGCTGTGTCATTTACGATCCAGATACAAAGAACCTAACAGAGGGAGGTTGACGGTGGTGGAGGAATTTAAGGAATTTTATTTGGCTGTGAAATGGTAGCCATTAAAACTACACTATGTAGGTTTTCCCATTAGCGACCTCTAGTGGCTTGAGTGATAGCTGCAGTTATAGCGATATAATTTTCACACGACAGTTGGTCGTGATTTTCCAAAAGTGAACCAGAATAAGACAATTTATAGGAGAAAAATGCATTGATCCATTGATTCGTGGATGGGCACGTTTTATTGTTGAGAAACCTTCTCGTTCAGATATGTTTTAATGGATTAAATTGCTGCAATAGAAAAGTTGCATAGTGAAGGTTTAAAGTTAATAAGAAATGTTGACGATCAACCGAGAATGAGAACAGCTGACCATCAGACGTATCCATGGCGTGAGTGTTCTGCCTTGAGATATACAACTGTTTCTGTTTCTCCTTGTGTAGAGTGAGCAGTTGATGGATAACCAACTGAACCCAAGGCAGAAAGGGTTAAATCATACGAAAGACGTCCTCGGGAGGCCCACTTACATTTCTAGAAACGGTTGAAAGGACGCAGTTTAACCCCCAAGCTGGGCTCTCTTTTCACTGAATGAAACGAAGGCATCACCAAGGACAGACGTGAGTCAGACAAGAGTGTGCTGCCCGTCTGTGAGCAAAGTGTGGACGACGTGTGTTTATTGAACAAAAATCTACCTTGCCCACTCACACCACCATCTCACTTACAAAAGGAATCCAGTTTTGTTGCTCAGCAACACAGAAAAAAATAAATAAAACGTTAAACGGGTTTACTGGTCCCTAATAAACATGTTAAGGGCCTGTGTCCACACAGCGTCGTTTTCCAAGCGCCTGTGCCTTTTCATTTGTTTCCAATGAGAGGAGCGAATGCAGAGGCATGCGGACGCCTGGACAAAAAGGCACGGCGCCCATCTTTTTTGTGCGGCCGCTGCAGTTGAAAATAACTTTTCAAAACTGTACGGTTTGTGTCTGCGTACGCTGTTGTCATAGAAACAGTAAACAAAGCACAGACGCAGGTTTCTCTTCATCCCAGTGCTTCCCAGCACCATGCCAGAGATTTGTCAGAAAAAGATGCCACATGGACAAAAGCCCTAAGAATTTCGTTGTATAAGTTTATTGTTTTACATAATCACTAAGAAAGGATTCTTCTGTTTATAGATTCAACGATTTAAAAAAAATTGTAAATCTCATATATATATATCCAAGCCTACTAAGAGACATTGGTACCTTTAATTACCGACAACGCCACCTAGGGAATTCCACCCAAGGAAATAATGTTCAACTAAATACTCATAATACAATGGACACAGGTAAAATTGTAAAGGAACACAGACATGGTTTCAAGCTCACAAAAAGTATGTTTATTTATAAAAAGTCAGTAAGATTGTTAAAATTGTCAATATCAAAAGTAGGAGCTTTCTTACATAAAAGATAACGTACAGTACCCCAATAAAATGTGGAATTGAGGGAGGAGGCCGAAGACAAGGGAACGGCTTGTGTTTGTATCTGAGTCACACACACAACCGCACTGCAAAAGGTCAGCAAAGATGTTTAGTGCACATTTAACTCTCAAATTGCATGCAAGTGATTTTGGAAAGGGGCCCTCGAAGCTGCCAGCCCCCATCACCACGGCCACACCTCAAGAGTCCACAAACAGGGCAATTACCTACAGCTGGTTTATCAAACAAAGGAAATAAACAAACTCAAAACAAGTATTCAAATCAAACTTGAAAAGGGATTTGTAAACCAGAGCAGGTAGCCTATGGCTCCATACAGGTGGCAATGCCAAGCCACACCAGGAACAGAGGGCAAAATGAGAAAACCAAACTATAAACAGGCAAAACAGCAGGGGCGATAACCTGCACAAAGAAACCAAAATACAATTACTAGTCGGACATTTAGACAATTACAATGTTACCAAAACTAGAACAAGAAAATACCTCTGGTGCATCAAAACACCTTGTAACAGGAGTCAGAGTCTGGGAGAACTCCTACACTCAGGTAAACCGGGGCTTGGCTGGATGATCCCTATTTGAGGATAGCCATCAGTTATACATACAATTATTAAAACCAAGAAGAAGAAAACACATTTACCTCAATCCCCATTCAGTCAGCCTAATGGGGAGCCATAAAGGTCCAGGCTAAACAAAACAACAAGGAAGTGAACCAATCATTAAAATGTTTGGAACAGACTAATATCTAGTAGCATGCTAGGCTTACCTTTTGCTTTGCTACACACGAGAGCACGGCACCAGAACAAACACAGGAATGATTGACACTGATCTCCATACACTCCCTATGCTGAGAGGGGAATAGAACTCAGGTGTGTACTCGTTAGTGGGCAATTAGCTTCAATTGACGGCCCTTAGTATGATGTGAAGGGCGTGTCACACCAACAAGGCAGGGATCTACCTGTTAAAATAATATATTAAGAAATTATATATAGACCTATCCTTGGTGATATCCTTGGCTCTTGGTCTACGTTATATCAAAGAAACATTTCCAGTCAATATTGTTGTCATGCTCGGAAAAAAGAAATACAAATATTTGTGTAATATGGGCTTTTTTTTGGGTTGGGTGGGATTACATAATACCAACGACTCTTTCCATTTAGTCGATGAGGTATTTCAATCAAACAGCATGCAGCACTATGGCGGCCTGCAGTTGATGCCAAATCCCTAATGTTATGAAATGGCCTCTCAACAGTTATGGCTCTGAATCTACATTTACAATTCAGCAGTTTTATTAAAACGCGTGTTGTCTGTAACAGGCTGCATAATAAGTGGATTAGTGCTGTGAACCCTACAAAAAAAAAAAAACAGGGAAAAAAACAGGAAACAAAAAGGCATTATGCTGACAAATGACGCCGCTAACATTCAGCCCTCAGCGTCTTGGCTTGTGGTATTTAAAATAAGAACACGGTCTGTTTCCCCAAACTAGAGACGATCTAAACAAAGCAGTTTTCACAGGCCATTTTGGGTGGCTTTCGGGACAGCTTAACACTGTTGTGACGTCATGAACAGCATTAAAACTAGGCCTATATAACATAGTTCATTATTAAAACAAAACATCATTAGCACAACATCAAATAAAATGGAGCATTACTAAACACACTGGGACTCGTCAGTCTAAGTCTAAGATGGATATCAAAGGGTGACATTTGTCCAAGGTTGTCTTGGACAAGTTAATCCTTCATATAGTGGCTTGGAATTGAATATGATATAATGTATAATAGCTATGATGTAGTGGTTGGCAAGGACAATTTTTCCACAAATAATGAGTATACAAAGTATATATAGTATCGGATATCATACAGTGTGTTTGGTGCTGTTATGCAGAGCTTGTGTGTGGGACTATGAAATGAACAGGTCTTCAGACTGCATCTTCATACGTCTTAATGTACCATTGTACATTAGATGTTCCTTACATTTTCACCCTGCAACTACACACTTGAAGTCATCTGGAGAAACCAGCTTGTTGCTG
This sequence comes from Trachyrincus murrayi, assembly GCA_900323305.1. Taxonomy (NCBI): domain Eukaryota; kingdom Metazoa; phylum Chordata; class Actinopteri; order Gadiformes; family Macrouridae; genus Trachyrincus; species Trachyrincus murrayi. Next base: position 11,748 of record OOFB01000292.1, read on the forward strand.
GTCAGTGTGTAACATAGTGGGTATGTGGCCCCAATAGTCCAAATGCTTATTGATTCCTGGTGAATTTAGTGAGTGAGTCATTGCAGCTGTAAAACCACAGCAACCAATGCTTTTACTGAGTTTAATTAGTTGCGTAGTAGTTTGTTTCTGTTTCCGTAATTTAATAAAGGTGAATTATGAGTTAGATGTTTTGAGCTTAATTTTTTTTTTTCCAAAAAGGTTTTAAATTCGATTTTAGGGTTTGGTTAGGTTTCTTATTAGAGGTCATTTTAGGTTTTGATTCCTCCTTCTAGGGGTTGGTTTTAGGTTTAGTATCTCCATCTTGCACACCTTGCACCTTGCACCTTGTACAGGTCTTACCCCTGAGCACAGAACACTGTGTAATAGCCTGTCTGTTAGCACACTTTACAATATCAAAGGGCTTCACAGTAACACAACCAATCACGCAGAGTGGGAAGTTGTTACTATGCGACACCACGTTTCGTTCCTTTCACTTGGATTCAGAAAATTCCACATTCGTGCTCAGGACATATTGAAAGCACAGTAATCATCATGCAGTTCAGGGACGCGATGAACACACACACACACACACACACTGCTGGTTCAACCCTGCCCGCCCCTGGCTTCCCTCCTTTGCGACGGCAGAGGGGGCCCGCTCTCGGTGGACTTGTGCAAAGTGACACTTCAAAAGCATCGGGGGAGAGACCCTAATTAAATATGCTACAGGCAAGCTGCTTGGTATAGCTGGAGACTTGCAACGTCTATCGGGTATGAAGGCGACCGTCGGTGCCATGATGCTCAGAGCTGGCGTGTCAGTCCAGCCCGCTGTACACCATACAGACCCTTGTATGTTTTTTCTTTTTTCATAAAATTACCATCACTCATCATTTACTACATCATTTACAGTTACCCTACGCTTTACATCAGTTGAGCGACATGGCAAGAAACCGTAACAAGATTCCTGTCTCGCATCCATCATTCCAGCCTGACTCCTACACGGTGTCTTTCTTCAAAACGCCGTAAAAAGACAAGTAATGCTTTTTTATGATCCAGTTAGCGATGATCTAGTAGTACATTAAAATGAAGGAGGAGGGGGGCGGGGAGGAGTATCACGGACATGACTATCCTGTCGCACCAGCCCCTCTGTAGTCTAGCTTCAGGCTTTCATTTGTGGGGGGCGATTAAGCGCTTTGCATGGTGGACTAATAAGTGACACTTGAAAAGCGAAACGTAAATGCAAATTGCGAGGGCATCACGCGGCGGGCTACAGACCCCTGGACAGACAGCCGCTCAGCGCTCAGCATCATTAAGCGGTGAAAAGGACGCCACATGTAATGGGGAGGCGGCGAGCAGACTGGCTTACAAGTTGTCTCTGCTGTCCATGTTCCGATGAGACGCAGTCAATGGCACTAGCCGTGGTGGGATGAGTTCACGGAGCCGTTTATTTTAAAGTGCCTTAACGAGACCCTAAAACACCATCCGTTTTTTTAGGTCTTTATACGCGAGTCTGGTGGATGTCGGAGGCGGCAGAAGTTGTGCACCGTTCCTGATGTGCAATAAATGTATAGTTTAAATTCAGGTTGTAGCTGGAGTGTGGTGTTGGAAGAAAAAGTAAAAAGAGATACATGTGGGAGGCGTTACTAGCTGGTTAAACATGGTCAACTACGGAACGAATGATTTTTAGCACATTGCCGTACCTCGAACTGCTCACGAGCCATCAAATTGTGGTGTGTGTGTGCTTTGTATAATGTAATAAACCACGGATGAAGGCCATAACTGAACCGTATCTGGGGTTAAGCACACGCCCAGTGCGGTGTCTGGTAACCGATGTGTTGCCATGAGTGTACTGAAGGGTGTTGCTTACCTAATTGATACCTCACTATGGATCCACTCAACTGCATTAAATACCGGCAGTTTCTTGTCTCCCTGTGTGTGTGTGAGCATGCAAGCGTGTTTATTTGCTCAATACTGTGTTTTGTGTGATGAATGAATTGACGACCTGTCATGAGACCTCTGTGAGGGACTTAGTAATTGGAACGTTAATATGATTTATAGAATGGGAACGTGTGAGCAAAATACCATATGGTTTTTTTTTCAGCAAACAGAGCGATCAATGGACGAATTAATTGATCAGTCAATTCACGGCTGAGGAGAACACGTATTCACGGTCGCCCGGTAGACTCAGACTTTTAATGAGCAGGCTTCTCCTGCCATGAGGCCCCTAGCCAGGCCACAGCTACACACTACCGCTGCCTGCTTCATGGTGCTACATGATCCATGTTGTTGTGTAGATTAGAACCACAGTACGCTGTATCAGCAACAGAGTATTAACGTAATAAGATATTACAGAGTAAAGCATATCCACTTTATACTGCTCTAATGTAATAAAATGCATTTTGACACGGCTTGTCATTTTTACACATTGGGAAGCTGTCTCTCTCTCTCACACACACACACACACACACACACACACACACACACACACACACACACACATGTATATATACACATGCACATACGAAGACATATGCACACACACACACACACACACACACATACATATATACACTGACACACAAACACACACACACAGCATATATATATATATATATATATATATATATATATATATATACACATGCACATATGAAGACACACGCACACACACACACACACACATGCACACACACATATATACACACACACACACACATATACACTCTCACTAACTACTGAAAGCACTGCGCCAGGCAGTTGTCACGCTTGTCCTGACAAGTCGAGTAGAAGAAGGCCCTTAACTGACATGCCCCAAATCTCAACACACAGTCGCACCCCACGAGAAATCCACCGAGTGTCAGTTGACAAGAGCGACACCTGTAAACCACGCCGGGTGACTGATCTGCATTTAAACCCCACTGAGATGGTTATTAAACGGAGCGACGGACGAATGCACACGGTAATGAAAGGTAGTGGAGGTTTTACTGGCAGGACAGGTGATGCTGGGCCCTTATTCCCTTATTTATGTTTAGTTTCTCTAAACCAGACACTGACACTAAGCCCAGAAAGGACCGGGGAGAGGGTTTTACAGCGCTATGCCTCTGTTCACACTGCCAGTGTGGAGTATTCAAATAAGCACGAGAAATATAGCTTTTATTAAATTTTTTCCTGTCGTCAAGTAAGATGTTTTTATAGGGGAGTGTGGACAGATGTTTTTTATTTTTTAAAAACCCCCGTCATCCCAATTTCGAGGACAATGACATTTTTTAGGGGCCAAAAAAAAGCCCAGAACCTCCGTTAACCTCTGACCCTGATGTGAGGTCACTTGTAGATATCCCGCCTTAATAACATCCAGTTTACGGATATAGGCTTTTTAAAATATTTGATTGATTGATATATGCTATAGCATGGAAGAAGTGTGTGAGAAGTTATTTTGGTCTGAATACATCCAAATTCCCTTCTAGCTACATTCTCATGTGGCCTTTGGTAACTATTCCATAAAACGATGCTTCAAACACAATTCACCACCATTAGCAGTCCTGAGATGTTTTGTGAATTTCAAATCCCTTATCATAACACGCTTAATCCCTAAGCATGTAAACACACTTGGATGGTCTAAATTATGTTAAGTGTTTTAATTCTATTCTGTATTTTAACTATTGAACATCAGAGAAACATCTCCTTTCCCGACAAATATGGGTTACCTTTAGGGTAACAGATTGCATTTTCATGTAATCTTAATTTTGCAGTTGAAGCTAAAAGAAACAAGACACAGGTGTAAAAAGAGACTCAGGAGGGCTACCATGGTTACAAGGAAGGCAGTGAGAGCTATGGGTATGATTAGGGCCAAAGTAGAGGCCTTGGTAGAAACTACCTTTCATATCAACTAAATCACTCAAAAAAGAAAACATCTCTTGTGTAAAAACTGCCTTGCAGTCAGCTCTCTACAGTAGATGTGTGTGAAAAGACAGCTCTGTATTACAGTATACCGACCGCTGCCGCGATAATGAGTAGGGGATGCATAACGAGTCTTGAGTGTGAGCTGAATGTTTTTACCCCAGCCAACCCTCTGTCTTTCCCCTGCATGTCTGAACAGGGAGTTTAAATGGTACCTTAATAGGCTGGTTTAAAACAGTAAACTCCACTATTGGACACATAGGGAAAACTAGCAGTTTTAAGGTTGAATGCACAGGAACCATCATTTCCGTTGTGTTGATTAAAGATTAGAATAGCTACGATGCTACATTATTCTTGATCGTTCGGCGTAGTCGAGACAGATGTGGCAGACTGAATCTCCTCAGACAGTTCAGTAACAACTATTGTGTGTAAGTAAGGAGAGGTTGTAGAGCTAAACTGACAGCTGGTAGTCCTTTTGTGAAGATATCTTCAATTAATACATTTTTGAATGTTATCTCCGCTTATGTAGGCCTAAAGGAAGGAACCATATCCAATACATTTTCATTGTATTGTTTGACTTTAGTCAGCCTCGATCAATTGAACAGCTTACATGCAATGCAAACTAAAACACGGAAGCATAGATCCAAACTACACAAATGCCATTAATACATTAGACTACACTGATATATGTAAACAAACAAAACACACCAAAAAAATAACACATGGAAATATAACACCTCATTAAATCTCACATTTACACATGCCAACACACTCTCACGTGCTTGTGAACACGTGGCTCCGAAGAAAAATAAAGAAACCTTATCATTCGTATGCACACGTACACTCTATTAGCTAACTTGCTAGAGTCGGGTCAAGTTTATTGATGTAGCCCCTTTAATCAGTTGTCGTTTCACAAGCATTCACTGGCCCACATTAACGAGCTAATTATGTCCTAAACCGACTCCCGAAGATTAATATTCCTTCCAGAATGACTAGGTGTGCATTAGGCAGAGTGCTGTTAAAACAGACGAAGACAGACTAAAACTGGTTTATGAGTATCCAACATAATTGATTATGTGATAGTAACATAATAGTAATCCAGGTATAAGACAAACCAAACAAGAAAATGCACATTTGACGCATGCATGCATGCATTGGGAATACCTGAAGGTGATGAGCGCTGTGATAATGATGATGAATACGGCATCAGGCCCTACATATGCTGCAAATGCATGCTGGGAAGCATCTTAAGCCTTTCTGGTGGAAATATATTAGACTGAGAGCGACTGTGGCTTCGTTCTCTACCTCCTCCTCCGTGTTGTTGTGAATTGAGCTGTGCATAGCAAGCGAGCAGAAAGCAGATCAACCTCCCGTGGGTTAAAATGACACAAGGACATCAAAGTCGGCATGGATGCCATGCTCACGGAGCCAGCTTTCCACCGGTGGGGGGAGATAGAACACGCCGGCGGCTAAACCCAACGCCACCCGACAACAAACGCGGTAGCCACAGCATGAGCTCCAGAGAAGGAAAATGAAGAAGCACGCGCAAACAGCAGGGACAAAGAGTCCTGTACACGGGGCCCGGGGACGCTGTGTAAACGTTGGGCTAGGAGGAAGTTGTTTTTTGTTAAACGGGTTCACTGATGGAGCGCCTCAGAAGTAAAGTCAGTCCCTCCCCCTACGACGAGGTGTCAAGGCGCTGGCTGGCATGTTTACTATTGCCTCAAACATAAATCCGTCCAAAAACAACTCGTCGACGTCCTTTCCCAGGTTGCTGTTGTTGTATTGGTGTTGGAAGCAGGAAGAGTGCTCTCTGGGGGGTGAGAGAGACGCAGACGTCACTGCATGCAGAACACATTAGCAGTAGGCTGAACAGTAGGCATCCTCCTCTTCTACATCCCATAGAAGAGGAGAGTTCAGGCATTGAGGAATGTTACATGTTTGAATTTTGAAAGTCAAAGCAACAAACTGTGCAACATTAGCGGGGACTCTGGACTAGGTATTCCAGATGCTTCGATATTTCAATAGCAATATAGGGTAGCGAAGAGAAGATATTGAATGTAGCTCAATATATCTTGCTAACTGTATTAGTTCCTTTTTTTTGGTTATAGCTGTGCTAAAAGAGCAGAATGAAAGGGAAAATACTCCTGAGCAGGAGGGAGAGCAGCAGCGCTACCGTGGGTAGCAGCTCCGGAGGGCTGTGTTTGCGTGGGTGTCTTCCATGTGCTCAGGTTTCCTTCCGCATAGCGGAGAAAAAAAAAACCCGTTAGGTGTGAATTATGTGGGAGTGTGTGCATGAAACCCCGTAATAGGCTGGAGGTGTGCAACACACATGCATGCACACACACACACACACACACACACACACCCACACACACCCCTCCACCCTGACCAGGGATAAAGAGATGGAACCTATTCCACTCCCCTCCCTCAAAAGAGTTTATCGTTTTGCCTCAATGCCATTATTGCTCAATGATGAATGCCATCAGTTCAAAATGTCCGCCCTGTGCAAGCACTGTGACTCTAACAGAATCAGCCTGTATCAAGTGCAGAGCCCAGGTTATAGAATAATAGTAATTTGGTTCCAGCATCTCTGTATACGCTTCTCTTATTTTCCTCACGTACGTTCTGCTTCAATAGACCTGTGTTCCTCATAAATGCTGGGGCTGGTTGCTTCAGAAGAATACTCACTCAGTGTGACGAAATCTTAGTGTTGTTTGTTTTCCCCAACCCGTTTACATGGCTTGTGTTCAGGGAAGCGCTTGTGACTTGGGCGGGGGTTGCAGAGTGTCGCTTCATGCATGCAATGCATTAATCAGGCCGTGAATCTGGACTTGAGAGCTTGTTTGAGGTTCTTATGACAAAAGGTTGAGAAATTGTATTTAGGACCACCGATTGTGCGCACACAGAGAGACTAGCTTTTCATGGAAGCTGGCTAGTGCACATGTAGACCTACATATATATATATATATATATATATGTACTGTCTGAAAAAGGTTTGCCTGATTTCAACTGTTGCAGTCGGACTCCGACTGCAAAAGTTAGGCCTAAACCTAACTTAAAAACCTAATCCTCTCAGTCATCCATCAATGTTCAGGCCCATAGGATCGAACTCTTCAGTTGCCAGCCTACCTGATCTACCACTTGATGATGCCTGTCATTGTGAAATGCATGTTTTGAATTGTGCTGAGTCTGTACATTGCAAGTATACGCTATAAAGACAATACAAAGACAATTTTGAATTTGAATAGCCCATAAACGTGACTAAAATACTGATGTCTGGCAGGATTTCAACATTGACTTGTATTTGTTGGCTTGGCCTGTGTGTGTGTGTGTGTGTGTGTGCACATGTGTCTTGAGATCATCATACCAAAGCTTTTCTGAGCCAAGCTATCTCTGTTTTCCCCCGATCCAGCTTACTTGGCACACAAACACACACACACACACACACACACACACACACACACACACACACACACACACAGACACAGGATATTCACAAAGACATCAGAGTCCATATTGTGTTGTTCCCAAATGGACAAGTTGGCCATATGCTGGTTCATGTCTGGATGAGCAAAGTGTGAAATAGAGATCATCACACACTACTTCCCTTCCAACACAGATTGGTTGATTAACTGCAGGGTGGGCTCAAACTGCCAGTCCTAACTGTCAAGTAAGCATGCATGTTGCTCATTCTATCCATTCACTTGATGGGAAAACGCCTAATGCGATGGTGTACAGGGCTTTCTCTCTAATCCCATTCCTATAAAAGGCTCAGAAAGAATTCAATTCTGAAATCTGGTAAACACACGTTCAAGAAATGCACACATTGTATACTGCCATCCAAAGGCTAGTAACTACATTTTTGGTCGAAACTAAACATTTACTTTATCTGTTTTATCTTGTGAGCTCAATTTTCCTTTGTTTTAGAGAAAAAAAACTATAAAAATTGCAGTAACTACAAAATCCGATTCAAAACCACGGCAGACCGCAATGAGTGGAGTGCAGTGCAGTGCAGTGTGCAGTGCAGTCGCCCCCCAGACGTTCGGCTGTAGCGTTGTCGAACTTCTGGATCCGAGATTAACGTCAAGGCAACAACAGTGGTGACGGTGACAACGATGATGGAAATGAAGATGATATTTACTTGATAGGAAAATTATAAATAAATTATAATAAATCTAGGTGAATGAGTAAAAAAGGATATTAAATGAAATGATATTACGACACTGTACATATTTTTTTAATATCAAGTCTAAAATTCTCAATTTGTCCAGACTAAATTAAATATGCACATGCATAGAGTTGTTAAATACTGTTAAATACAATTATAACAAAATCAATGTCAAAATATTTCTTGACATTGATTTTGAATATCACTTACCTATAACCCATTTGGCTGGCCAATTAAAAAACTTTAAAGGCATTTTTACCCTTTGCGTAGTTACTGCAGTTAGGCTTTGTAGGGCAGCATACAATGAAGTCAAATGTGGTACAGAATGGGACTTTACAATCTGTTTTTCTGTTGACTCCAACAAAAGGTTGATTTTCCTGCCACTTCAAAAGCCATCCAGTGAACCTCTACCAAAATAAGATAATGAACACAATCACAAGCAAGGTTGCTCCCTCAAAATGACCAACTATCCATAGTACTGCTTTAATAAATCAAGCTGTGGCCCGTGAGTTTATCTTCAGCCGTACAGCCAGAGAGACTGAGAAGGCTGAGTGGATTTCGGTCCAAGCCTTACAAAAACCTTATTTGTTCAGAGGCCAGCCACACGTGAGTCAGCTAGCGGTCTGACACATCATTTATTAGTTAGTTTAACCATTGCATGACCAATCATTCACTGTTGTGTTGGTGTATTGTTGAATAATGAGTCAACTGGCTGTGTGTGTGTGTGTGTGTGTGTGTGCACATTTTCATGTCAGAGAAAGAGATGAAGCAATATCTACAATGGGTTGGCTTTAGGTTTAGGACTAAACAAGGATTCACTGCTAATTGCAGTTCATTTTAGTTCAGTTTAGTTCATTAAGTCAGCCTTCCAGCCCCCCAGTAATTGAGATGTAGTTGTTGTTGTTGTTGTTTTCCACTTTTGTGGATCACTTTCATAACTTTATTCAATACGTCAGAAAGTCAAATATAAGCCCTGACCTTCACTAGCTTCCTAGGGATATGGTATGTACATCTAATTGTTAAAGATTACGCTTATCCTTCACAAACACACCGCCCACAACCCACACACATACAGTTGCTCTAATTCCCTAAAACCAATTGATACAATTAAATTATTGAGTAGAGTATGCACATGCATAAAAAACACAAGACAAGCATAATACTCTCCCTTCACATACATCCAATGTAAAATGCAATTTCAGTGTGGCGCATGTGTGTGTGTGTGTGTGAAAAAGAGAGATAAGTGTGCAGAGATAGCAATGCAAGGTGATTATTCGTACTGGAATTGAACACAGAGTTCAGACGTGTTTGCTGTGCACCACATTCATGAACATACTGTACATTTCTCTGGCCATTGTATTTCATTAAATATATATAAAATAGTAGAGTCCCCACATGGTATATTCCACCCAAGGGGCTTATTTTCGTCAATAAAAACATTGTTCCGATCGAATCGGATCTTTGTGAGGTCAAGGATGAGAAGGCATGTGTGAAGGGACGTGACTTTTCATCTGCATGCACACATTGTGAATGTGTGCATGCATGTGTGCATTGTGTCTGCACCCTTGCATTCCACTGCATAACAAACACAATGAAAAGTCTGTGTAAAGTGCGGTGTGTGTATGTATGTGCGCATGTGTGGTCGGGCCTGACCTGTTCAGCCAACAACGAGCAGAGGCTCCATTGGCATGAGTAAAGCCCCTAGAAACTTCCATCAGCGCAATTTCCCATGCCCCTGCTGTCTGCCTGCAGTGGTCGTTATGGTTACATCTACAACCCAACGAGAGGTAGGGGGGGGGGGGGGGGGGGGGGGG
>OOFB01000292.1:98253-112450 GCA_900323305.1 Trachyrincus murrayi
ATTCCTCGGCTGACATAAAGCAGCGCTTCTGTGCTTTCCTGAAACGCTCCCTTGTTTTTGAATGGAATAGGATGCTGTTGTTGTTGTTGTTGTTGTTCTGGCTGTTGTTGTTGTTGTCTATCTATTTTCAGACCTTACATATTTCTATTCACAGATTCGTTCTCAGAGGACAGGAGAGAAACACTGTTTCCTCTCGTGGCTCAGCGTGGTGACAAATGTATTAGACGCACACTTAGAATAGAATTAAACATAATTATTCCCTGATACTTCCGTCCAGAAGGCATGCTGCTGCGTTGGGCTGCCGGGATAGAGAAGCCACATTAAGGAGCTTGGAAGAGGAAATTCCCAACGCAATTATGAAGGAAGGCTCACGGGAGGCCGCTGTGCAATTTCACGCGCCATTTAAAAAAACACCGGTAAGCTCCGGAGAGAGACAAACACAAGTGTTGCTAGCCTTTCTTTTTTTTTCTTTACTCTACGGTACATTCTCTGTCATCTTGAATGTAGACGAAAAACAACGAGCGAAATCAGCCACTAAATCGTCATTATTCATTTAAATAAAGGACATTAGGGCCAGACAAAACTCAAAGGAAGGTGATGGTGATGGTTTGTTAAGGATGTGATTGGTGAGTGGGCATACTGCCAAATAACGTGCCAAATAATTAGCATAGAATCCTACCACCCTGATGCAAAGTCATATCTAAGATCTATAGATATGACTTTGACCCAAACGCACACACACGCACGCACACAAACACACACCAAGGTATTAGAGACCAAAGCAGTATAAAGTATAAGAGTGGGTAGACCTTTACAATTGCTACCTAGAATGTGTGTGTGTGTGTGTGTGTGTGTGTGTGTGTGTGTTCATACAGGTGGCTAATTAACTCTGTGTCTTTCTGCTTCATTAAGTGTTCTGGTTGCATGTGCAGAAACCAGGTTGAGGAAGCAACCAGCCACCCCACACCAGGTGTGTGTGTGTGTGGTTGGACGTGTGGATGTGTCATGGCGTGAAACATCATGCCATGAACATCCTCCCTCCTCCGTCTCTTTCTGGAACGCCAGGTTAGGAACTAGTCAACAGAGAGGAGGGAGAATAAATGCCTTCATCTCATTTCCTTGCCTCTCTGCATATGTTTTGAAGACAGTTGTGTAGGCTGGCTGTGAATGTAAACACCTGTTAACAGGAAAGAGCTGCACGATTTCACATGCAGAAGCGTGCACTCTGTGGCTTTAGTAAACAAAGTGTTTGCGCTCTTAAACAGCCGGCTGCTACGTTTTGTCCTTATGCCACAGTAGGAGTTGAAAGTGAACAAAAAAACCACAAAAGTGTTTGCAAAAGTTTTTTGTATATAGTTTTAGCATCTGAAAAGTGTGTGTGTGTGCGTGCGTGAGTGAGTGTAAAAAATGGTGCCAGCCTGTGGTTAGTCATTCCCTCCTCAGTGGTTCTGTGTTGACGGCTCATTCCTGATGTCTCATCCCTGTCTTGTGAACGCTGCTTGACTCCTGTCTGTTCACTTACCTGTGCACCGCTCTGCCAGCTGTCCTCCTAGTTCAGCTTCTCATATTGACCTGCCTGCCTGTCTGCCCGGTTTCCTGTTTGTTTGTATCTCAGCAGTGACTCATTTGACTCTTGCTTTCTGCATGGTCACTTTCCCACCCCCATTAGGTCTAATTATAATACCAAATGAACACACAACACACACACACACACACAAGTGCATGTGGCATTTGTGTATACTTGCGTCAATTGTATATATTTCCGTATACAAAGTGTGTACTTGCTTTCTTGTGTATATTGTGTGCGGTGCAAACTGTAGCTGGTGTTCACGATGCAGATGTGACCGTGATCTGCATGCACGTGCCATGTGCATGCGTGTGTGTGTCATTTAATGGTTTTTATGTGCGCTCTGCCTCTGTGCTCGATGTCGGTCGAGCCGTGTCTAATCAGTTCTGCCTTTTGAGAACACTGAGTCAGTACATTCAGGTGAGGACACAGCTGCTAATCAGCTGCATTGGGCACTGGGAGGGGAACAAGTGCTGTATTGCTGTCACGTTCACAGCAAGGTTGAACAATAACGATGGGTGTTAAATGCATGTGGTGTTAAAAGGTGCGCTCATGCCTTTTGCAAGGGCGGAAATGTGTTTTGTCTCCTTTTTTTACTACACTTGACGCACACACACACACACACACACACACACACACAGAATGACAAAGTGTTTCTGGTCTTAATGCAACTACCGGTTCTGGCCTCAAGCTGAACCCCCAGAGGATATTTTTCCAATAGTTGGGGCCTTAATTCACTCATTAAATCCCACCTTCTTTAACTTGAATGAATGGCGGACCACTGCCCTTCAAATGTTTCATGGGTCATCACAACGAGAGAGGTGGGCTGAGATCTTTCGGACATCAGTCAACAACAGTTTGGCTCACCACCCGAGAACTTGAAATGCATAAATTTATATTTTTTTCTTTGCAATATCATTGTAGTGCAAACAAGGTCGTCTCTAAAATGTAGAGAGATTGTTCTGCCGGCGTGCATCAGTTCTTTCCAATTCGCTGAGATACGCAAATTCTGGGATTAAACCTGTCATTATTAACTTGGCATTAAAGCACTGATTTGTAATGAAAAACAGCAGACCCCTGGAGCCGAAACCTCATCCCTATGAGCATTTAGATCCACTCCTACTATTCCATAATAACCTACTTCTAGCTTATTTTCCCCTTTGATTGGTGTATATGGTGTCATTGATTCTGTTTGAATAAAAATAGAATTGAAAGCTTTGCAAAAAAAATTGTTATTACTGAACTTCGAGACATTTGCCAAAATTACCCAGACACACATCCGTGTGACATTAAGCACTTAGTTGTGTATCTTATGTGGGTGCCACAACTAAGGTCTAATACAATTAAGCCTTACATCTGAACATTAATCCATACTAAGAAGGCATCAGCGAAATAGTGCCCAAAATTGGAAAATGCCCATCAGCTATAAAAATAGCTTTTTTTGGTTCAAGTATTTAATACTTTTAGCATTTAGAGATGGCCATGGATGTACAAGTTACTCTCAACAGATGACTGTGTTTGTTTAACATCATGTAATATCCTAGCTGTATGCCTCATTAAAGGGAGTGAGACACAGTAGGCCGGGGATGGGGTGTCCATACGTCCGTCCGCTCCTCGACTGTTCCAGCCCGTCGTCGTGTCGTTAGCGGCTGGTTCCTTGAGGGTGATGCGAACGTTAATATCCCAAAAGACAATGACATCTTATCCTGCTTGTTCTCTCCGTCCAATCTCTACGCTTCCCACTCTTATCTCTCTCTTACCGCACCGCTGGAGATTCGGTTTGCCGACCATGCGACCACCTCCTCTCTGCCGGCCGTGTGTTTTGGTGAGGGTATTTAAGCCCCCAGGCCTGATTGTTGCCAGGTGTGTGACCTCCAGGTTCCCCAGGGTTGGGCTGGGGGGAATCTGTCCTCCCACACTGACTCCGCCCCTAGGTTGTTGGGGGCGTGGCCACTGCTTCACCACCCGTACACCACAACACACATACACACACACACACACACACACACACAGATAAAGTTTCAGTGACTGTGAACTTCAACAATAATGAGCCAGATTTATCTTGTTTCATAAGCTACTTGCATCTTGGAATTGTTACTCTTTTTGGTGACTGGACTACAACTTCTCATTACCTTTATAGTTAGTGCGTGTTTGAGCCCACATAAAGAGATAAAATGTGTTATTCAGAGCCCGGGACTGCATACATCCCATGTGATATAATGGGTATAATAATTGGGGTTCCGCTATAATCCACTGCCCTCATTACGCTCAACTATGACTCACACTTCTACCGTGTGTGTGAATATTTAATCAATGAAAATGAATATAACATATTTTCTGCCCATAAAACGGCCACTATGTGCTTGTAATTTGCCATCTTTGCTGTTTTCAAATTCATCTTGGTAATTTATGCAACCTGTCTTACAAAATATGTTCAGTCAATCTGCCTCATTTCTAAGCCTATAAAGTCCCCTATCGGCAAAGAGATGCTGGTATTGCATGTTCTCAAGCAAGCATGAATATGTATTTAAAAAATATATTCGTGTACGAGTCGGTGACTCTCTGTGTGAGGGGGACACTTTGCATGAATATTAATATGCTACCCCGAATAGACTTTGCTTTAAATTCATTGAATGTTAAATGTCCAACCCTCCACTCTAAATACCATCTTAGCATTTCCCTCTAGAAGCGTCTTGCCTGTCCAACGTGTGTGTGTGTGTGTGTGTGTGTGTGTGTGTGTGTGTGCGTGCGTGTACAACCATACAGTAGTGTGCTACTGGGCTTTCAGGACTGAATCCATTCTTTTTTCTTGTTTGTGAATCCATTCTTGAGGGACCAATGCCAACTACATAGGCCATTTTCAGGTTCCGGGTCAGTCAAAGCAAGAGAGAGAGAGAGAGAGAGAGAGAGAGAGAGAGAGCGAGAGAGAGGTGTGGAAATGAAAAGAGTTGTGGAGGGAGAGGGAAGCAATAAGTGAGATAAGGGCAAGTAGGTATAAATAAAAAATAAAAAAGCGAAGAATTGCACCAACTTTTGACTTTTGTCGTGTCCGCTCTCCAAATAGTCGGCCGAAGGCTTTGGCGGGGGGGGGAGTGGACGGAATAAAGAGAAGTTAAAGAGACAGAATTGGGAGGTTTTTGGGTGAAATGAGTGTGAGAGAGTAATGGAAGAGTGAGAGGTGAGTGGAGAAAGAGACTGAGGTTGGTGTGTACAGAATGAGAGATCAAGAGTAATGGAGATGTAACGGAGAGGACGTGGACTTTAGGCTTTCTCAGATGACGCTGGACACTACAATTTAGAATTACTAACTGCTGAAATTGACTCCACATTGACAAAAGGAAATACAATCGGAGACTCGTTTGGGATCTTGCATTGGGAAACCATGTTGGGCAAACGATCCCACAACAGCTCTCCATCCATAACCCCGTGGAGCTTGCGAGAAGGCTAGAGCGGCTATAGAAAACATACTTGAGGAGAAAATAACTTGAGAAACTACTTACAATAGACAAGAGACACGGATAGACGGAGAGACAGATGAGAGAAAGAAACTGCAAGAGCATTAGATAGAGCGTAAGATATGATTCTTTTGTTCCATTCATGAGGGAGGCAATAATATAATATATATAATATTGAAACGAAGAAACAATTTTAAAAAGTGAAAAAGGAGTGCTGCAAGGTGTGTCCTGTCTCCAGGTTCCTATTAGTCACATCCTGCAATACCTGGACATAATTATGGATGTTATCAGCACTGGTCTTCTGGTGGGGTGTGTGTGAGTAGATATTTATAATAAAGATAACAGGTCTATCATGTCTCACACTCAGGCTTGCTCAATGTCTTTTGCCTGTCTGTCTGTCTGTCTTTTTTTTGCCTGTCTGTCTGTCTGTCTTTCAGTGGTCCTGCATACTTTTGACTTTGGTTATTGTGCCTGCCTGCTTGCCATATCCTATATTCTCTCTCTCTCTCTCTCTACCTCTCTCTACCTTTCTCTACTGTGTTCTTTATCCCCTGCTCTCTCCCGCAGAATTCTGTTCTGCACATCCATTATCTCCATCCTTTCTGTTTATTTATCTTACCTACTCAGTCACCTTCTGCCTGAATAGTCTCTCTCTCTCTCTCTCTCTCTCTCTCTCACTCTCTCTCTCTCTCACTCTCACACATACACACACACGCACGCACACACACACACACACACACCACTATTGAGGGTGTGTGTTCAAGTATTGTGTGTTGCTATCCAGAGTGTATATATAGAATGTATATGTATGATATGTAATATGTTGACACAGAGGATGACATCCAGCCTACATTGAGCCAACGAACAATAATTCAAAAATTATTCTTAGCATATAAGAGGCAATATGATGGTGGATGTATATTGGTCACACAGAGCAGAGAGTTAAGAAACCTGACAGCCCTGTGTGTGTGTGTGTGTGTGTGTGTGTGTGTGTGTGTGTGTGTGTGTCTGTCTCGAGGGGGGGGTGGTCTTTCAGAATGCATGATGATGGGCGGGGATGACCTGAGAGAAGGGTGACGGAGGTGTGGCGGTAATGCCTTAAGCTGCTCTTGCATGTGCCGGCAGTCTGTATGCATAATATAGCACTCTCTTCACCACTGACCCTAATCATCACATCAATGATGAGCACATATGCTGGGGTGACTTGCTGGCTGCGTTGGGTGCACGGTTGTGTGCACGTGCACATGTTTCAGTGAGAAACATATCAGTGATACCATCTTGTGTACACATGGCTTTTGATTAAACAAAAATCATAATTATTAAGCCATCACTAGGATGTATGAAGTATTTGAAATACTTACACATGCCTGTGTGTATTTGGCAGAGAAATTGCAATAATTGTGAGGCTATTGAAGGCTTTATATGAGGGGAAAGTCTGTCAGTGTGTATTTGGGAACATCAATGCAAAAACAGCCCAGGTATAAAGTCAGGTATAATCCTTGAGAAGATATATCCCTAACCCTTTTCCTAACATTCCCTCTCTCTTGTCTTTGTTTCTCTCCATCTTTTAAAATCCCGACCAATAATCTATAAGCAAAAAGTATAAAACATGAACAAACAAAAAGCTTATATTAAAATGACCATCGGCAGTCTCTGCCGCTAGGTCTTTCTTCTAAGGCGCGTCCTTTCTAAGGCGCGTCCTTTCTCACATCCATTCAAACACACGTGAATGAGTTCCTTATTGTGCACCAATCAATCAGCCACCTGAAACACCATGGACAGTCTTTCAGGAAGACCTGAAAGACCGGTTGGGGGGGCGGCGATCCGCGGACCCCGTCATTTTGCATTAATGGCGTTATGACAGCGCTGCGCGCGGCCCCCTTTTCCCTTAGAGGCACGATATTTGAACTGAGCGATCCCAAGGTGCCCGCTGCTTAATAGGTCATGTTATGATGCTCTGTGAGTCACTTCCTGTAGGGCTAAAGCGTCCTGAGCATGACGCCGGGGCTTCTGCCCAAGCAGCAAGGACATGGATTTCTCTTATGTACTGGATCTTGACTCCTCTCGTATTGGTATCAGTGATGATCAACCATACGAATCGATGATAACGGCCCTCTGAACCTACTGGTAGGTAGAGTAGGCACCTACTGACCCATAGCTATGGGGCTGATAACCACCGATAACGTCCATTCTATCGAGTGATAACGTCTGAAGCGGGTGCCATGGGCCGTAAACAAGCGTATATACGAGAACTGGGGGGCTGGGGGTTTCCACTTTTTCTTTAGCTCATTGTTCCACATGTTTGAAATATGTGGTGTGTAATAAAATATATCATTTATGTTATTTCATAACCACAAAATGGTTATTATAGCCTACCCCCAATCTTTTACCTCGAAACACCAAAAGCACCTCAAAAGCGTTAAAACACACTATAACATTGATACATGTATCTAGAAAAGTTGACAACATATTTTTGGTTCATAAACGTTCAACATTCAACATATCCGTGGTTTGCAGAAACGTACAAATACCTACGTTTTCTTCCGGCGACTGGGTTGCCTATATCCAAGCCCCTTCCACCCTACCTCAAGCAGACCATGATTGTTAAGGCATGAAATACACCATTCACCACTGCTTTTTATATCAGTAAACACAAGTCAAGCTTCAAGCTTCAAGTGTTGATTTAAAAACAAGGGGGCGATACATTTTGTAAAATTAGCATATTCTTCATACGCAAATATAGTCTCCTAGCAACGCGCATGAGCACCTTTCCTAGCTACCTGGTGTAGTTAATGAAGAGCTTTTTAAATCCAACACCGAGCGGCCGCATGCAGTGTGTCTTTCCTCTGCGATAAATTATGCAGGTTTACGCGTGCGTGCGTGTGTTTTGTTCACTAATGGCGCCCTGGCACAGATGGTACGGTGGTGTTGGCCGGCTGGCTATGCTAATGGTGCCTTCACTCGACAACAGGCCTGCCCAATACCTTCCCCGTCACTCTTCATCATCATCATCGTCATCGTCATGGACGAGGCCATCGTCCTTCAAAGAGAAAGGTGGAAAAAGAGAAGCTTGAAAGGAGAGAGAGGGAGAGAGTTGAAGGAGAACAAGAGCAACATATAGAGCAACCTATAGAGTAATACAGGGCGGCACATAAAATGGAGGAAGACAGATGGATAGAGTTAGAAAATGACACGCCAGAAAATTCTTTTTTTTGGGGGGGATTTGGTCACCAGGTAATGGTGTGTGTGTGTGTGTGTGTGTGTGTGTGTGTGTGTGTGCGTGTGTGCGTGTGTGTGTGTGTGAAAATCAATCTTTGTTGAGGCTGATTGCCTCTGGTGGTTCTGATTGGCTGTCAGATCTTGGTAGATCTTGTCCCATAATCTTTTGAGCTCCTGGAATAATTGATGGTTGAACCTGTTTATCTTTCTCCCTGGGCTGTCTAATTAGTCTGACTTGAGGCTTTATAACGGGGGCCTCAGAAGTATGCTTATCGAGGCTTCTGTCCGTCATGAACTGCATACTGATAGCCTGCATCTTGAGCGGATATCTCAGTGTTTCTAGAGCCAGCAGAGGAACATGGTACTGAGGGCTATTAGTTGACACGACAGCATTATCGAAAAGCCGTATCCAGCTTAACGTGATTTAAAACTTGCATGTAAAAATGGTGTATTCATAAACAGCACAGCAAGTCTCTGGTTCTCTGCAATAAAAAAACATAAATAAGCATAAATGGTCGTTGTTACCTCATATCAAAACAATCCAAACATCACAAGGTAAGAATAACCTGGATGTGACCTTGGACTCATTTAGCTGTTAACAAAACAGCTCCCTGCTCCTCTCTTGGGTGGCTGCTGGATATGTATGCTGTTGAAACACTATACAGGCACGGTACAAACAACCGGTTCAAGCGTCATATTAATCGTATTTATTAGTTCACGTGTGCAATCAGTTCACACATATCACAACACAACAGGCAGTGGAGATGAACAACACAGTGAAAGGGCATCAGGTAATCCAAACCAAACAAAGCTAATGAACCTTTGCACACCATAGATGTGAACAATACTCCCTAGCCTTGTTTGGTGGTTGGTTGCTCGATGTTGATTGGTTGGTTGTTAAATATTGGTTGGTTGGTCGGTAAATTGGTTGGTTGCAAGTGTATCATGTAAGTGTTATGAGAGATAAAGAACTGTTCCCATAATGCACAGAAATACGCCGATATTTTAAATACGTTAGTCGGGAACTGTAGCAAACGTCAATGTAAAACTTATGTTAACAGCATGAATAAAGCGTTGTGTCTTTCATTTTATCAAAATGATAAAAGGATGAGCATAATCAATATTAAATGATGACGCTTTATGCCGGAACGGTAAAAGTTCTTGGCAGCAAACCGAGAGGGAGAACAAGAGAATAATCAGCAGTGGCACGTTGTTGCAGCACTTTCATCACGCTGTTTGCTGATATGTAAATCATGACCTTATATTGGATGTAGCCAAGAAAATAACCGTATTCTAGTTTTCCTCAGGTTCATTGTTTAGGGGGACAGCACATCATCCTTTGTGTTCTTTAATCTATTGCATAAGCATGCCTTTGAGATTGCATGCCTGTATGATCGTATGCCTTCAGGACTGTATTTCTCCTACAGCATAAATTCACAGCCATCCAACATTGATAAACCAAAAGTCTAGCTGGAACTCACATCTTCAAGGGCCTCCCAATACGGTCTTATGCAAGTCCTGGGCATTGTGTCACTTATTAATGATCTCATGTGACGGCATTCTCTGGACTCGCCTTTGCCTCGTCTCTTGGCATGATGTGAATAAACTAGGACAATAGTGAGTTAGCGCTGCAGTGCTAGGATAGTACTTTTTTTTGTTTCATTATCGGTGAACTTTACTTTTTACGACGCGGGTGACCCCACGGCTAGATGGAGCAACGCCAACATTTATTGATTTGAGTTAAACACATGCACTGTCCCTCACCCCCGCAGGTCGACACTCGCATTACAGCAGGCGTCTTTGAATCCCAGAAGATGCGGGACAAGAGCCTTCTGGGCAGTCCAGCGAAACAAAAGCAATGTTTACTTTAGATATATTTTGTATATGCATAAAGCACTCGGCTATTGAAACGCAAGGAAGCGGTCTGACTTCGTTTGCTCATTGCGTTGACCTCCCAAATAAAGGATTTTCTCAACTTAACAAAAACATTTTGTTCGCAAATGCATAAATGTGTATCCTCGGCAAGACCCCGCCGTGCCTTGCTAATGTTTGGCCGGCCAAAAAGTGAACGAGACTCTTTAAAAAAAAAAACAATGTGTGACTGGCTTGGCATGGCCTCTCACATATTCTATCACTCCTTCCTTTCAGAATTCCCTCTTGCTGTGTGTCGGCCTCTCTTTCTCACACAATCACTCTCTCTCTCTCACACACACACACACACACAATCTCTCTTTGTCTCATTCTTACGCAATCTCGCTCTCCCTCCTTGTTCCTTCTGCGTTATGGACACATAATGACTCAGCGCGCTTGACAACAGACTGAGGAGTCTGTGCCTTGACATTTCCTGTGCAGGATCCAGTCGCCCACTCTTTAACACTACATTAGTTTGTGTTGTGTGTGTGTGCATTTGTATTTGTTTTGTATGTTTGTATACACAACACATAGACATGTCCTGAGCTTGTTAATACTCAAAGATCATATATTCCAAAAATCAATATTTGTATATAGATGTGTGTAGGTCAGATTGTTCACTCAATGTGTTATTATATACAATTACACACACACGAGTGCGTCTTTATCCTAGTTATGCGAAGGCCGTACCACACACGCACACAAACACCATACATACACAACACCCGCGCTCACGCATCCACTTGACAAGCCAGCAATCGGACAAAATGTTAAGACATGCAGGACACCCCGCGCCCTCCTCCCGATGTATTCACCGGATGGTAGAAAGCGGTGATGCCGAGGAGGAGGCGGTTGCTGGGCACATCACCTGACCGTGAATATTTCACACCCAATACATAATCCAAGAGGCACCTTCACCACATGTTACCATGGCAACCACTACCGGTGGTTATGACTATCACGGTCAGAGGTGTGTGTGTGTGGGGGGGGGAAGGAACAACATACAGCAACAAACATGTTTTCTCAGCATTGGATCGTAAAGGAAATAACAGAAGATGTGGGTGTGTGTGTTTCTTTGTAAGCGCACATTACGGTGTGCCCAGTAAACAGTTGGTCTGAGTCTGCACTTGAATACACACTAGCACAAACGCACCTGTGTTTGCAGCCGGGCCAACAGCGTGTGCACCCACCGGTTCGAGGGCTAAAACGTGTACCAGTAAAACTACCAGTCGTCCGATGGTACACGCGCGCGAGGGACGTCCCCGCGAGGACACGCCCCCAACCCAGCTCCGCCTATTTCCACGTCGGATCATGACCGCTGTTTATTTTTCTTTTATTTGATTTCTTGTATTTTTTATTGGCGCATTGGTCTGTTTAAATATTTTAATCATTTATATTATTTGCAAGAACACACATAATTAGTTAGTTTTATAGGCTATATTGTGAAATTTGACAGACATATTTGTTTGAGGGACAAGTCAACACATATTATAATTATATTAACGAACAAATAATAATGAGAACTCTACTTTGCGTGTATGGCGACGTGTGTCCGACACAACAATGCACACACTTATTGTATTTAGTTATGTTATAGCCTATCGTAAAATTTGATTGATTTGTTTAAGAGACATTTAATATATTTGGTTTGTTTCAGACAAACGGAACACACACAATTATATCCGTAATTAAGAATTCAGTGTCCTTCGCTGTCCTTTTTCAACAAGCTTTTTAATTAGGCCTTTATAGTTATAGAAACGAACGAATAATAACTAATCATGCTGTTTAGAACTCCGTACTCTGAGATGTCCCCTCTGAGACGATGCGTCTCAGACACAAGAACTTACAGTTTGTAAGATGTCTGTTTTTTTCCCAAAACCCCTCTCAAACGCCCCCACACACTCATACATGTTACACACACACACACACACTCACACACTCTCTTTCTTTTCATGTTCTGTCCTTTGGGCCTCCCGGCAACCGGGCTCGTCTGAGGACGTGCAGAACCCTGTGATGTGGGTGGAAGGAAAACGGCGGTTAATGATCTTGTCTCCTTTTTACTTTTTTAACTTCCATTCTGAGAACATTTTCAAAATTTGAGTAGTAGTATTTGAAGAGAAGTAGAGGAACTGAAGGTATCATAGGCTTCAAATCCTTGATTTGAATTTGAAAAACTGTGAGAGCTGACAATTTACACTGTAGTCAAAGACGAAGGAAGTTAAAAATGGTATTTCTGGAGAAGGACATTGCCCAGTAAGTTAACACAATTTTGGTATGAGAAAAAAACCACTTAGGAAGTGGTGTCCACATCTACTTTTCATATTTTCTTTCTTTTTGTACTCATTTATTTTATTCAAGCACATTGTGATGTGAGACTTTGTTTGAATTTTGTTGGAACATGACCAAAATAAAAAAATAACTAAACCAGATGGAGCAGCTTCGCTAGAAGTTAATAACAACCAGCCCTGGAAGAGAAGGTCTGATGGAGCCTGCAGGACAGTGTAACCCCAGTATAACCCCCTGCTGGGATGGCCACCAGCCATTCAGAACACCCACGTCCAAAAGGCAGACACGAGCAAATCATTCTGGACTTTAAATAAAGGCAAATTTAAGAGTTCATAATTTAACCAAAACTATGAATGTTTTACCCTCAAAATGGACGTGTCAAGTTTGAGGACGGTGCTCTGTGGCTCTGTGCCACGATCACATTTATTGAAAGTAATTATGTTATGTTTGATATAAAAATATTAGATGACAAAAGGTGTAATCGTTAAAATTAAGTAATATGTATACATGTGTGAGCAATATCGAGAAAGATTGTATCCAACTCAAACAAATATGAATGTGCAATATATGCCCACCGCATTCACATATTCAAGCCCTTTATCGTCTCTGAATCGGAACAGTATGTTATACCCTAAAACCAGAGAGTTCAGGGTTCACGACCAAACGGACTCCAGGTCTTTCTATCCTGATGAGCGTTTCGTCAACTTTTTCACTGGGCTGGGAAACGCTGCCATAATAACCGATGGAAGGTGCTCCACAGACACCGGACGCGGTACGTCCGACGGCGCCGTCCAGACAAAATAATCGCTGAGCTTCGAGTCACCACGGTGAACGCTCGCGTCAACTCACCACTTTCACTCACAAGCGACGACACCATTCTTTGTACATTGATTGTTTTCAATGTACAGAGAAGTGTGGTGACGCTCCCTGTGGAGCACGCATAGCGGTGAGTCGACGAGCCGCTGATGGCGATGCAACACAGCACTTTCAGCGGAGCCCTGGGCTCCGTACGCTCATAGCCCAGCATGCCAAAGTCAGATCCGCTGGCCTAACAAACACACAAAGCCAATTTCTTCAACTGAGACAGCTAGGACAGGCCGTCGTGCTGAAACACTAGCTGGTTGCTACTGGCAACCATGTTGAGGCCTGCTACCAACTGGGGCTCAATTAGCACGCCCCCCCCTGTCACGTTACGCTGAATATATGTCCTTGAATGTTGACTTTGTGCGCTTTAGGAACTGACCAGAATTTAATTTAAGTCCTTCCATATGCAAATCATCTGTTGATGATTTGGTGAGGACACGCTACATTATCATATATCTTCCTGTGATATTGTTATAGGTATGTATGGATGTGTTTCATGTGTTTCATGTGTACATAAATTTAGATGTGTTCATAGATTGTAGTTTGTTATTACATTCTGCGTATAAAAAAATAATCTTCTGTTACGGTTTAAATCAATTGCAGGGATAAAAGAATGCACTTTAGAGTAAGGCTGATGCCAAGGAAGCACGTAGGAAGCAGAGGGGGTTCCAATATGTAATTTGCTTTTTACGAGATTTCCTTGCGGTCTTCCCTCTTGCGGTCCAAAATCAAATGAAGCAGATTGAAAGACGTTGGATCCACTTTAAACTGCAGCTTCAGTTCCACTTTATACTGCAGTGAAACGACTGTCTGTCACGTGTTCCAAACTCGTCAGGAGATCATATCTGGTCTTTTTTATCATCTCCATGGGTTTCTCATCACCACCCCCCCCCCC
>OOFB01000292.1:114830-124840 GCA_900323305.1 Trachyrincus murrayi
TGTGTGTGTGTGTGTGTGTGTGCCCGTGTGTGTTTGTGTGTGTGCGCGTGCTTGTGTGTGTGCATGCATACTGTGTGTGTGTGCGTGTGTGTGTGCATGTGTGCTTTGTGTTTGTTTGTGTGTGTGTGTGTGTGTGTGTGTGTGTGTGTGTGTGTGATTGATGTCTGCCTGTTGGCGGACCCTGTGTATATAAGTGATATTTTTAAAGTATAGCAAGGCTGTTTCATGCATTCTGAGAGGCTTTTCTCTCTTTCCAAGTCAGGGGACAGCTACTGTAACAGGAGCTTTGGTGAGGGGAGCAGATGAAAAGAATAGGGTTTATAGGAAAGAAAACTCCTGCCTCTTTCAACTCTACCTCTCCTCTCCCTCCCCTCCATCCTCATAGATTGCTGCTTTTGTTTTTCCCATTCTGAAGTGTGTGTGTGTGTTTTAATATATATTTTCAGGAGATCAACGCTGCATGCTGGAAGTTTTAGACTAATAAAGACTTGGGGGGGGGGGGCTGAGAGAAGGGAGGGTTATGACTCAACCCCAAATTTGGAATAAGAGCATGATATACACACACACACACACACACACACACACACACACATCCATACTTATATGCACACATACACACACATGGATGCAAATGCTATTTTCACAACATAAATAAGACATAAGCGCGTTTCACGCCCACCCACCCGATTTCCCCAGAGCCATGATGGATATTTATATTCCATAAGTGATATTGTGAATATTTTAAGGATTAAGGATTCAAGGATTTGTGCTCCACCAATCAAAGCAGAGTCCTGTATGTCACGCCTCAGGGAGATATGGGAGAGGGTATGGAGGTGATATATTGATCAAAGTTAAGCCTTTATTTCTACATGAAATGGAAATCCAGTTCTGAACTTTGAACACATATCAACACACGTTTCATCTTTCAGAAGAAGATTTGAATAAGTGTACTTCTAGAGTGGCCAGTCTGCAGTGTTGATCTGAAACCGTTACGGTTAAGATAAGAACGTCGGTGTCTGGACAGGATATTTTAGCTTCTTCATATCGGCAGGAAATGGGAAAAGTTTACTCGTGCCGAGTTTGTGTTCGCTGTTAGCCAATTACGCGCTTACAGAGCACCGCCCCCAGCAGTATGAGTCTAAAAGCGAAAGAAAGTGAAACCTCGCCAGATTTGACTTTAAATTAATCAAAAGTCTGATTTGTGAGAAAGGTGATGATCAGAACAGAGAGCAGTAGTAGCAGTAGTAGTAGTAGTATTCATGTGTCATCAGAGATGCTGTAATGTCTGCTTGGCTATGGATGGTTTACCATAGTGGGAGAATTGTTTGATGCAGTCTGTTAAGAATATTTCCCTCTCAGAGTACACTCCACAGTCTGGCCGGCATGTTAATTTTATAATGCAATTACATCTTGTTATACTGTATATCATTCATTTCATTCATTATATATGCATATGTCGTCATATGTAATTGCATGATTCCATTACTTGTTGCGGTAGGGTGTGTTTGTTTATGTTTACCGTTTTTTTCATCCCATTTCGGAAATTGGATAAATCGTGTTAAATCATCCGAGCCAGATATTTTCAAATAAATCGCCTTGTCTGAAATTGACATGGCAATATTAAATACAATAACTCATTAGCCTCAGTGTACCATGCTCGAATTCCAATCAAGTCACACACTGAGATTCTGCGTCTAAACTCTTCAAAGTTTTAGCGAAAGAAAAATACAGCAAAAAATGTCGTCCAACTCAGACAGACGTTTGTCACAAAGCTCAAGCGGATTTGTTAAATCTGCATACACACACATGCATACACGCACACACCGACACACACACACACACACACACACACACACACACACACACTTGCATTGGATTTGATGACATGCCAAAAGTGGCTGGAAGGAACCTCAAAGGGGGCTCAAGGTTTCCTGTGAGGAAGGTTAGGGTGAGGATGATGAGGTGGGGATGGTGAGGTGAGGATGCTGAGGTGGGAGAGGCACCCAGAGAGAGATGAGAGTGTGGTGAAGCTGCTTACTGATGCTGTCTCGCTCTAGCCCACCTCTCACCAAAACATGCTCACCAGGCACTTTGTATAGTTGTATAGTTGTCCACGTAAACACACATGCATGCAAGCACGCACGCATGCCCGCGCCAGGCACGCACACACGCAGATGTGCATTTTGAACGCAAGGAAAATAGAAACTCAAGCACAATTTACAGACATGCAAGATTACACAAAAGTGATCTTGTTGTTTTCAAATCCAAGCACTATACAGAAACTGTTGAACAAATAGTTTATTTAGCAAAACGTAAGATCAGTTTGCAGATACAACATTAGAATCAGTTTTAACTGTTTCAAATCATCTCAATGTTGTTCCATTGCTTTTGATAGTAAGTTTGCCATCGTTAAGCACGGAGAATGGAGATATTAACTGGTTCAAGAGATCAGAGCAGATAAGTGGCTCTTGAATTAGTTTACTGACTTTCTGCTGGAAGCGTGGCAGACACGGATCATTATGCTCAATAAATGTTCTGCTTCTACAAAATCCACCATCAAAGGAGACGACGCTTTGACAGAGGACTCCTGAGTCAAATATGCAATCCCCCAAAACTGGAGTAGTCGAAAGATAAGATAAAGCTGCTGTGTGTGTGTGTGTGCGTGTGTGTGTGTGGTTGTCCTGGTATTAACTGTTAGATATAGCTTCTCGTCTCACACTAAAGCTTGACTTTGTTCCCATCCGGTTAGTAATGGAGTTATCTGCGGTACAAATACAGCTGGCTACCATGGTAACCGCATTTGCGTCTTGTGGGCGTGTGGTTGCGCTCACTTAGCATCATCCTTAAAAAAATACGTCAAAAAGTACGTCTATGCTGGAGTCAACAAGACGGTGATCAAGTGTTCCTCACACGGTTGATGAGAAAGAGAAAGCTGTTCGGTCCATGGATGTTATTGATTTATGTTTTGACCATCAACACCTTTGACCTCCAACTCTTAAGCCAACTTTTCCTGTATTGAAACTAAAAACTTGGTTGTGTGTGTGTCTGTATGTGTGTGTGTGTGTGTGTGTGTGTGTGTGTGTGTGTGTGTGTGTGTGTGTGTGTGTGTGTGCGTGTGCGTGCCCACTTGTGTTTGACTGGGGATGAAGTATGAAATTAAAGCAAGAGAAGACGGGCAGGGTTTTTGTCAAGGATGTACGGGAATGTTTATTACAGGGCACAGACAACCTCATCCCTACAAGAAGGTGACTCTGTTGAACACAGAATTCAAAACACACACGCACAAATTCAGACACACACACACACACACACACACACAGCAACCTGGGAGGCAGGCACTACAACTTAATCCAGTGTTAATCCGGATGGCTCCACCCGTATCTCTTGGCTGGAGCTCCACGTTCCCTAAAGCATAACATTAATCCTGGCCTTTCATGGGCCTTTCAAACGAAGGGCAACCTTAAGTGACTTTAAGGTGTGTTTAACACGGCTGGTGGCGTCACCTGTGGACAGGGCGATGGGAAACAGAGGAGCGGCTTCTCAGCTGGATGCACGTCTGAATGCATTCATCCTTAAGCATATTTGTACGTAGAAATACAATTTATCTTGTGTGCCCGTACCAAATGTTTCCCCAGGGAGAGATGTGTAATGTTTAATTACGTGGTTGTGCTAATTGAGATAGACAAGCTCAAATGGGACGATTAATAATTCAGCGTCATCCATTAGCTGATTCAAATAAAACGTGGCCTCGAATTTTGTGTGGGTTAATTGGGACAGGCATCTTGTTCATATTATGATATGGCTCCGCCCACATCCGTCTGCACACACACACACGTCTCTACAAACATATGTCTCCACTGACAAAATATTGTACCAATAAATGTGGTGGGACAATGCAAATAGTATAGAGCCACAGTGGGGAGATTACAAATGATACTGGCATATGCTTTATAGAAAAAAAAAAGGGGTAAGCATCACAAGCATTAAGACATTACTAGCACTACATTTCCATAAACATCTGCAGTGATTCTCAAGTGTATCAATGTTTCACTACGTCTACATCACCCTCCTGTATTCTCTCCATCGGGCCTACAGTGGATCTTTCACTGTTCCCTGGTAGCGTATGAATATCAATATCTGGCCTTGGCTGGGCAGCAATCGATTTCCAACTATGGGCGCCGACTTGCGTTGTTCAAAAAAACTCCAGTCAATCAGATTAAATAACTAAGTGACGCTCTCGCTCTCTTCGCTCCTGCCGGTTGGAAGTCTTCTAATCTTTTAACATCGTTATTCTGTCTATTTTGGATGAAACCGTTTTGATTGCTCCGCAGATTGCTACACTTTCCTCGGGCGCCGACATTGTTTTTTTTATTCGGAGTTCCTTGTACGTCATGAACTGAAACTCCCTCCCCCTAGTGCCGATTGGTCCAATCATTTTGACATTTTTGGCAAAGGCTTTCAACGGGATCGAGGCCAGAGAATGTGAACTCGCGAGGTCAGGATGGTCTCACCAGGCTAGTTCCCTGGACCAGGCCAGTTGGCTCCTCTGGCAGGCTGGGGTTAGTCAGCCATCAGCCAAACACCTGACCAGTGGCCCCGCTCAGAGCTGCTCTCTCTGGACCTCACCTGTCCCACAGCTATACATCTGTGGTTTTACCTCTGCTACATAGGCCCCTTATTATCTCTCTCTCTCTCTCTCTCTCTCTCCAGTGTGCTGCTATTCTCTCTCGCCCGCTCGCTCATCTGGCCTATGTCATATTTCCATCCCAATCGTCCATCTTTGCATTATTCATGAAGCAGACCATTCTCTCTCTCTCTCTCTCTCTCTCTCTCTCAGTATTAATAGTAATGCATATGTCCTTCCTGCAGACCTCCCTCTCAGCTCCCTCAGGCGATTCAGCACGCACACGCGTGCACACACACACACACACACACACACACACACACGCGCGCGCGCGTGCGCGCCGTCAGATGACGATAGCAGTATTACGTGTGTGTGCACGCGCACACACATTACCCTGAAAGCTTCTCCGTGCTTCTGATTGACTATTGTTCTAATGGTATTTAACCGACAGGCCATTTTGAAAATGGGCCTGTGTCATAGAATGGCTGATGTATGGCCACACACACACACACACACACACACACACACACACAGCCACACACACAAACACATACACAAACACAAACACACACACACACACTGAGACACACACACAGCCACACACACAAACACATACACAAACACAAACACACACACACACACTGAGACACACAGACAGCCACACACACACACACACACACACACAGATGCATGGAAGCACACACATGTGTACAAACGTGAACACATACAGCCTTGACATGTCCACACACACACACACACACACACACAGAGGCTCATGATCTCGCTGCTTGTTATCATTAAGTGAAGTCTCTCTATGGACGGCTAGAGAGCAGTTAATTCATTAGCTTGCGCTCTTAGCAGTGTTAGCCTCTACCATTAGCTGACCTGCAGATCGGCTTTTACCAGAGCAATGAATCACAAGAGTTCCTTTTACTACTACTATTATTAGTGAGTTATTTTGCACTATTGACAACATTAAAAAAAAACTACTACAACCTTAGCTATCCAATGAATGAATGCCAATGTGTTCCCCTCATCAAGGACTTGAACATGAATGTTAAAATGTAAAATATTCATACAAAAATATTCTTAAAGGGCTGTGCAGCTCATATCATATCAACCCGGACGCCAGGAGGCACGGCAGGAAATCTACTTTATATTGGGCTCTGCAATGCAATCAGCCACCCTGTTTCCCCACCATGAATAATATAACAATTTGAGTTCCTTTGTTGCCCATATTGGGTGATAAAAAGGCTACGGTGTATGAAAAATCGCATTCATGAAAAGCAATGTTGCCCATTTTTAACATGGAAAGGGCCGCGTCAGAAAGGATTTCTAGGTGCTAAAGCGTATAATTAGGAAAGCAAACGGCAGCCGGGCGGGATTTAGTATTCTCTATTTCCGTTTGCCGGGGGAAAGTGGCCGTGCCTCTGCCTGCTTCCATATGAACTTCCAAATGTTTTGTTTATGAAACGCATCATGTCCGATGTTGTGGACGTGAAGGTAAATAGTGGTGGTGCTCAACGGGAAATATTGTATCGAGAACCAAATCGTATTAACACCAATGGCCTCCGTGACAAAAAGACAAACACGTTGTTGATTCACTTTGACTTCAGACTTTTTATTACACCTGTGTCATTTACACCCGCGTGGCTTTGATGCTTTGTTCCTTTCTTCGTGACCTGAAGTGCAGGTTCACCTCTTCCTCCCGGAGGGCTCTCCAAGGTGGTGCTTGTGAGGGTGGGGGTGAGACGACGTGAAGCCTAACTAAACTGGGATGGGGGTGAGATGACGTGAAGCATTGACTTTCACCCCTCATCTCTTTTATCGTCCTCACCCAACGGGCACGTATTTCTGCGTATTTCTGCGTCCACAGGAAAATCGTGAAAACTCAAATAGGGGACATTGTAGTTTGTTATTAGAACAACAAGGAACACTGCAATGGCATCTTCTTGATGACTGCGCCATGCTGTTGAGAGAGATGGACACAGGGAGGAAGGAATCACAGCATCAGCATATGGAAATGGTTTAGCATTTAGCTTTGATTAAGAGTCAGTATCTATCAAGCTATTCTAAACAACAGTGTTGGAATAGGTGAGTGATTATACATTAATCTAAAGTAAACACTTAACGTTAAGCGTAAGTAAACTTGTTACAGCACAGGCAGGCAGCCATGCATATTACACCTAGTTGCTGCTAGCTAGCCTCCTCTCCCAAGGCAGTTACAGAATGCTACGTCCAGCCTGATTAAAAGGGCCTGTTCTAGCTCTAGTCCTTGAATGTCCATGGTGTCTAACCTGATTAAAGCTAACCGCAAGGACCACCCTCAGCCCCTCAAACTCCGGGAGAGAGAGAGATGGTTTTTTTTAGCTGACCCCCCCTGCCCTTAACCTCTCTGGATCCATACAATATCTGTGCATTGATCGAGGCCATTTATCAACGTCTCACCTAGTAGGTGAATATCGGCTTTTACTCACATGAGGATAGAAATCCAGGCCGGGGCACAACGGCATATACTGCTATTATGGGGATGGATGAAGCTATGGACACATTAAGATACATTAAGATACATTAAAGACAAAAGGTTGAAGCGGGAGTAGATTCATTGTATAACGTGTCATATTAAGTACCCTGCTACTCATCATGGAGGCCGGTCCTCTTTACAATTACTATGCACCGCTTCTCAGTGTTATACTGTGCGTTTCTATTGCATTTATATACTATCGATACTTAATTAAAGCTACGTATTATCAGGGTTTGACATCCCCGAAATAAAACAGGTGTGGTGTGTTGGGTGTGTAATTGTATTTACAATCCACGGCGCCTATATGTTACAGTGGGATGTAACTATAATGCTAATAATAGTGGCTATTATGTTCTTATGTTGTATTTCATTCACTGTTCCATAAAAAAGAGACCCGTTGATAAGAAGCAGAAGACTCCTGTAGTCTTGAGTCTATGTTGCCCCGAGCTCTGAGGCTCGAATCGGACAAATATCGATTTGGTTGTGGCCAGCCTTATAAGTGATTATTTGAATCCTCAAATTGCAGGGGGTATTAACCTTTAAGTCTGGGACCGAGGGGTGATTTTGCCAAATCCATAACAACAGTGAATAGCGGGACAAAAAATAATAATAATTCTGTCACAGAGTCCAATTGGCCAAATGACATCCTTACAACGGGTCAATAGACGAGTTTGGGATTTAGTGCAGACTGAGAGGTCAATACTAACGCGATCAATCATTCTGTTTGGCTATTAGAGAGCATGAAAATAGCTTCAATAGCATCAAAACATATCTCTAGAAGTGTATTAAATATACTTGCATCTTCCCAGACGTACTGTTCACTTTAGGGTTGTTTGTGCCTTGAAGCTCATGAAGACGATTATGATTTGGAGCGAGCGAGGGGGAAAGGAGGATTCCTAAAGACGAGAGCTACTCCAAAACAAATGTCCACGATATAACCAACGATATTACCGAGAAATCATCTCCCCGCGAGGACCTGAAAAGAAAGTTCCCCCAGGCATATTCACGAGTTAAAGAAACATTCGTACCTCGCTAATGTATTCTCCTCCCATGTATACCAGATGCGTGCGAGGAGTCAAATCCATTTTAGTGTCACCGTCTGGAGGTTTATTCACTCGCAGTTAATTAAATGAAAAGCACAAAACATTGATGTTTAATGGACGCGGCGCTCCGCATCAATTGTTTCTGTCCTTAAAGTCCTGACTATAAACAGAGACAACCCTTCTGGTCGAGTTGTCTATTAGTTAACGTTACAAGACCTGAGGCAACAGGATAAGTGGTAGTGGTAGGAGACCATGTCCATTCATCAGGTACAGATGGATGAGAGTAAGGCTTGACTTCCCAAACACCCCCATTACCAGCAGATCCTTCTGCTAGAGTACTGTCTGATTGTTATTGAGAGGCCGTTGCTCGACTGCTGTCGGTAGGTATGTACAGTGTTTCTTAATCATTTCTTAATGTATTAAGAGATGAATGTAAGGTTAATTAATAAAACAATTCAATAAATACATAAAAATAAAAGAGGAGATGAGATGAGCAGGGAAAGGAGAATAGATGGCTGGAGAGGAGAGGAGAAGATAGGACCAGAGGAGAGACATGGAGAGCAGAGGAGAAGAGATGACTGGAGAGGAGATAATAGGAGAGACTTGGAGAGGAGAGGAGAGCCGAGGAAAGGAGAGAATAGATAACTGGCTAAGCAGGGGAGAGGAGGAGAGCCAAGGAAAGGAGAGGAGAGCAGAGGAAAGGAGAGGAGAGGAAAAGAGATGACTGGAGAGCAGGGGAGAAGATGGGAGAGCAGAGCAAAGCAGAGCAGAGGTGAGGAGGGAGAAAAGAGATTAATGGAGACACATTGTCAGTGAGGAGCAGAGTGATGCACTGATACACTGACACAATGCACTGATAGACTGACAACTCATGATTTGTTACATGCATTTAATTATACATCTGTGGAGAGGAAAGGACTGGAGAGGAGATGAGAGACATGGAGAGAAGAGAAAGGTGGACAGGAAAGGATGGAGAGGACAGAGGTGAGCAGGTGGACTCGAGAGGTGAGGATTAGGAGAGAGAAAAGTGACTAACAGAGACAATTTGTCTGTGAGGAGACGAGTAACAGACAAGAAAGACTGATACAATAGATACATTTTGCTGTTGGTGTGTAGATCCTCACATTACAGAAAAAAGACATGCATCACAACAGTCTGTTTCAGAGGGTAATTCTTCTTTTTGTGTCATAATTACTGTCAGATATAACAAGTACAACATGACAAGTCCTGGGGAGCAGGGGAGAGGAGGAGAGAGGGCTGGAGAGGAGGAGAGAGGGCTGGAGAGCAGGGGAGAGGAGGAGAGAGGGCTGGAGAGGAGGAGAGAGGGGGGGAGAGGAAGAGAGAGGGCTGGAGAGGAGGAGAGAGGGCTGGAGATGAGGAGAGAGGGCTGGAGAGGAGGAGAGAGGGCTGGAGATGAGGAGAGAGGAGGAGAGAGAGCTGGAGAGGAGAAGAGAGGGCTGGAGAGGAGGAGAGAGGGCTGGAGAGGAGAAGAGAGGGCTGGAGAGGAGGAGAGAGGGCTGGAGAGGAGGAGAGAGGGCTGGAGAGGAGGAGAGAGGGCTGGAGAGGAGGAGAGAGGGCTGGAGATGAGGAGAGAGGAGGAGAGAGGGCTGGAGAGGAGGAGAGAGGGGGAGAGAGGGTTGGAGAGCAGGGGAGAGGGCTGGAGAGGAGGGGAGAGGGCTGGAGAGGAGAAGAGAGGGCTGGAGAGGAGGGGAGAGGGCTGGAGAGGAGGAGAGAGGGCCGGAGAGGGGCATTGGCCTGGGGGCATTGGCCAATCAAGGCCCACAGGTTAAACAGCCACCAGCACACACACTCAGGAGGA
>OOFB01000307.1:4413-14568 GCA_900323305.1 Trachyrincus murrayi
CCTCTCTCGGAAGTCCCTCCCTCTCTCGGAAGTCCCTCCCTCTCCCTCGGCTAACTAAACCCATGTCACTGAAAGTCCCGCCCTGTCTCTCGCCAATAACCCACATTTGAAGCACTTGTTTGGTCAGTTAGAGTGATCCTGCTCTCGTTTCTCTGGATCCAGGATCGATTGCCTATTCTCTTGTTTGTTGTTATTAGACTGATTGTTATCAATGCTGTTATTAGTACTAGTGGGAGTAGTAGTATTACCAATATTATTATTGTAGAACATTTACTTTTAATATTGTTATTACTTGGACGTGCACGAGAGGGAATGCCTCCACCTGGTCCTGGTTGTGGGTATTTTTTTATGTAGATTTCATGCATTTCCATAAAAATAAAACAAACCTGGAGTTGTATGTTACAGCCAAAACAATAGCAATTACAGGACGCAAATTAAAAGCACGTGTCTGGTTGTAATAAATAACACATGGATGCACTATATTAGACCCAGCCGTAATAACATACACACAAAGACAGACAGACAGACAGACAACACATCACACACGCACACACACACAGACGCACACACACACACACACACACGCACACACACACACACACACACACATGTAAACACTATGGACCAGGTCTTATGAGCACGGGACTGAGGTGTAAAATGCAGGTGTAGTAAAATGTTGTGGACATTATTTGGTTCTCTGCTAATTGAACCTGCAGTGTTTTTAAACAGCCTGGATCCCCAGGGTGCTTGTACCCAAATGGAAGCAATTATATGTGGCGTGATTGTTTCACCTCAGCCCTCGGCCCCCCACATGTTTAAAGATGGCTAAACTACGGAAAAATACAAATGGAATAAATACGTTTTGTATTTCACGTTTGTTATTATTGTTGCTGGTTTTCAAGGGGTTGACAATATAAAAGCTGTCTTTGGATTTGACGCTATTATGACTAAAGGATTATGATCGTGTGCTCAAATTACATTCTAGTTATATTGGTATTTTGTATGGTCGCTAACCGTTGAAATTTAAGTTGTTCCTGAACCCCGTTAGAAGTGACCCAAGCCAAGGCTTGTGTGTGTGCGTGCGTGTCTGTGTGTGTGTGTGTGTGTGTGCGTGCATGCATGTGTCTTTGTGTGTGTGTTCGAGGGAGAGAAACATGAGAGTAAGAGAAAGAGACAGACAGACAGACAAAAGACCTGAACCGAGGCTGAGAGTTTGACCAACTTTGGTTTGACTCTCTCTCTCTCTTGAGTTCTCCCAGGGTGCACTGCAGGTCCCGCTGGCGCTCTCTGGCTTCCCTGTGTGCTTGGCACATTGGTTGGAGAGCAACTCGACTAATACCAGGAAAATTGGATTGTTTCTGCAAACAAGAAATTATAGCAAAACTAAACACAATCGGCCATCTCTGCTCTTGTTACGTGAGAGGTTTGCGGGCGACGGTGGAAGGCAGCCATGACTGAATGTGAGTATTTGTTTCACATGGCTGTGGTTTACAGCTGTACAGACTCCAGTGAGTGGTTTTGCATTGACACTGTATTGTTTACTATGGAATGTGATGCTTATTATTCATGGAGCATTTCACCTGGTTGGTCAGTATACTTGGGTAGCACCACCACGCCTATAGTACCGGGTTTCCAGTATACCAGCTGGCCCATAGTGTTGCATCTGGGCTCTGGGGTCGTGGATGGGTGGTTTTCTGAACAGAGTATCTGTGCTTCACCACCGCTTCCTGAACTGGCTAGGGGGAACTGATATTTATATGGGGATTCGATTATTTTCCCAGCACTATGAGCAACAAGTCCATAGTAGTCTTATTCAGTAACGTGGGCTGACACAATAAACTGCACAGCTACCATGCGTGATTTTTTTTAGGGAGTTTGAGTCCGTCAAATATGAAACAAATCCATAGACGTTTCTGTCACAGAGTTCTCTGACGTAGTCTAATTTATGTTAGAATATATTGTGAGCAAGAGGGAAGTATCTCACATCTGACATTACAAAATGACACATGCACTTGATCGTATGATCTGAAACATAAAAACTAACAAATCATGGTGAGAAATGCCATATGCCAGTCCACGTAAGTGGCTCCTCCGACGACCAGGACACAGGTAGATGTTGTACCAACCAGTTTATTAGAGAGTTGGCAAGATGTTACAGGCAGAGCAGATGTTAAACACTGACATGTCAGAGCTCTCTCCCTGAGTGTGTGTGGTGATGACTGGTTTATCCTGTGGGCCTTGATTACTCAATGCACCACAGGTGTGCAGCCTCACCCAGCAGCCCCAGAGTCTAATCTGACTCAGGCCAGATGAGGCTGCTTAAACCAGCCATCAACCACACACACTCCACAGCTACTATTTGTCATTCCTAACAATGAGTCCATTGATGGAGAAAAGAGAGCATATTTCATCAAGCACCAGAAGAGGCTCTTGGTGTACTAGAAATATGACTCTAGTCTTTCCCAGACTAGAGTCGTGACTATGCCACACAGTGAAGATGGAACTCACGGTGGAAACTATCTTTAAATGAAATAAATACTACCATAAAGAGTCGTTGTTTTTGTCTAGGTCACCTTTCCTATAGTTGAGTTATTTTGACCTGCATGGATGCGTGTGTTTTGATTGGATATCGTGCATGCGGATGAGTGCGTGTGTGTGTGTTTAGAACCTCACCTCATCACCCTGATGTTTTGACACTTACTCATAGGAGCCTCAAGGTGTACAACGATGCATTTGCCCCTTTCTTCAAGCTTTGGCTTGATTGCTTTACACAAGTTCAACCCAGATTGTTATGTTTTCTGTCTCTAGCGCTGAGCACTCAGAGGGAAGCGTCCGTGCAGTGGCTGCACTGTTTAAAGATGGCTAAACTACGGAAAAATACAAATGGAATAAAATACGTTTTGTATTTCACGTTTGTTATTATTGTTGCTGGTTTTCAGGGCTTGACGATATAAAAGCTGTCTTCGGATTTGACGTTATTATGACTAAAGGACCCGGGTTTGTTTTTCTAACGGTGACATGTCGCGGTGTCCACCGGAGGGTCTCTGCGGGTGATGTAGGCCAGACTAAGCGAGCCCCCCCCTCCCCCCCCCCCGCTGCGTGGTGGGCGGCTCCACTAGGGAGTGTTTACGCCAACCTATACCGTTCAGACATAAAGTCACATTCTCTGGGATGTCAGAAGATGACCATGAGCCTGACTCGTCCAGATTCTGAAGTCAGACGTCAATCTTTTAAGTTAAGTTGGTTGATGTGACGTCAAGAAGTGGCAGCAGACAGAGGATTCCATGTGATTTGACTTCTAAGACACGCTACCCTACGACCACGAGTCTGGTGTGGAATTTTAAATGAAGTCGCCGCGTTGTGTAAAATGGAACGTCACGAGGCTTCATAGATATAGACATTATATTTCCGCATTTATTACTTTACGCTTGTGTAACCCCCCCCACAAAAACGAACTTGAGAACCAGTCAGTGAAAATAAACAAGAAATCCACCCCTGTAAGATAAACACCACACAGTGGGCCCCCATACGGCCCTCCGTGGCCTATGAATGTAACTGTGGCCCCGTCTCTGGCTGGGTCCCCAAGCCAGAGCTTAGCTGCATTAACACCTCCTGCAATGCACACACACACACACACACACACACACACACTTTCCATCCCATTTTCTCCCTCCCTGTGCAATGAAGTGACATGCTAGTTCTCTCAAATGTATTTTTTCTTTTCAGCTCAGAGTCCTTGGCTAGGTAATGGATGCCAATGCTTGATTCACAATATATATGTTTTGTGATTCTGATTTTGTATTTGGCATGTTTCTGAATATGTAATTATTGATTTATTATCAAAATCAATCAATCAATCACAATATATGTATTAATCCAAGCCACATGACTAATGGTTAATGGAAACAAACATGCATTATTCACACACACACACACACACACACACACACACACACACACACACAGTCATGCACAATATCCATACGCAGCTCCCTAATTAATCTGTTCACCAACCAACCACCGATACATTTCTCATGCAACTCACACTCCTCCCTCCCCTCCATCTCTACGCCCTCCCCTCACCCCTGTCCCCCCTATGACCCCGTGGCATCTGTTGGTGTTGGAGAGCCTGCTGTGGTCCGCTGGTTAGAGGCTTGTTATGAGCACTTTGGGTGGGACTCTCCTGTGTAAAGTACACAGACCAAGTTCAGGAGGAAAGCAAAGCAGAAACTCTGGCAAATGAACGACCCACGTGCTGCCTTTTGATTCAATACAGAGTTCCATCAGTTGATTTGCTGCATGAATGTTGCTATATAATCACTCACTAATACCTGCTTATTTTCTATAGAGTTATTCTGTTCTGATAGCTTTACCCCTTTTCTCAAACTTGATCAAACGTGTACTGCCATCATCAAGTATAATTAGAAATATTCAAAAGTATTTGTTAATTCTTTCATATTTATTGATTTCCACTTCCATCAGCTAAAGCAATAAGTCAAAAGCTGAAGTGGTTTTTCCTTCGAGTTTCCGTTCACTTTTCCACATGTGGCTTCAGAGTAAAAAAAAAACCCAACCTCACTTTTTCCCTGATATGGCATGCTCACTTTTTGAAATTAAGATAGTAAGTGGCTGACATGTCTGCTGGTTTTCAGGATGATGAGGAGTTTCTGGGAACATGAACCTGAGTCGGTCACGCACAGCGTTGCTGACTTGTGTTACTCTGGCTGACTCCTGGTAACTCATGGCTGTCCAGTTATACAGAATACAGCTGGGGCTCTAGATTGCTGACTGCACATTCTAGAGAAAGCATACGTTTCTTTTGCTGCAGAATTTGTCATATCCTATAACACATATAATACAAAAGATCTTAATCCAGCAGGGACTTTTAAGTGTGATTACTGACGATATTAGCCCACCAGTAAATGGAAATTTTGCTAATGCAAAATCTGAGGTCATCATTTCATTCGGCCATCTCTCGAATGAAGGTTGAGAAGAAACATAAGGGTACACCAGAAGCACTACTGCTCAACCTCTCTAAACGGGCATCTGAAAGCATTTGTAACTTTCAAAGATGTTTACAAGGACCACTAGTACTGTGAATCCTGATCTAATGGGAGCCCCAAAACTGCTCCAGTCTGGAGCAAACTGTTTTACTACTGTTTCCACTCGCATTGGGGCTCACAAATGACCAAGTGACTTCCAGTCCTTTTGCACCTTGCGCTGGGAAACGCAACTATCAAGAGTGTGCATAATTATCTGGGAGTCTTTTGTTTTTTATTTCACTAATTTCATAAATCTAAAAGCAGAAAATGACTATAATCCAAATGGCCCAGCAATGTGCTGCTGGGGAAATAGTTCTTTAATATATCAGGTATCATGGAAACCCCGGCGTGGAGGGCAGGATACAACAGGACTTTGGGCAGCAGCTCAACGTCAACAGACGTGGGCTGCTTTCCCACCGTTAAATTGCCTACAGCTTGGCTTGAATGTGCACCCGGTGCAGTATACGGCCTGTCAGTACACCGTCTGGCAGGTCTAGAGCGAGAGCAGCAGTGCAATCGGAGAGAAACAAATACAAAGTTAAACAGTGAGGTGGGTGTTCCTTCTGGATGGAAATAGAAACATAGATAGTGACTTGAGTACGGTTCTTTATTTATATTTAGCTATCGCTGAATAGGGCTGCGTAGGAGCGAAGTGACACTTTAATGTTATGATAATATACTCAACAATGACTGCAGTAGTTCATCACAGGCAAGACGTGATGTTATGCTGCATGGTGGCAAATGTCCTTTCTGTTCCAGTCGTGGCTTTATTGAGGGAACGCTTCATGGACCCCTTTATTGTCCAGATGACCAGCACCCTCTTCTCAACCCTAAGTTAACATTTCCTATAACGTCAAACTATGAATTTTATGTCTGCAACAGACATGTTTTGTTTTGTGTTGTGTGGGTCTGTTTTTATTGTTATATTTCCATCCCATACGGGATTCATACATCAAACACCAGTAATCAGCCTGTTGTTACACTTAAACCCTGACCTCACTTACGTAACAGTCACTTACAGCAGCAGCGGACGCATCCCCTTCACACTGGCTCGCTGCCAGAGCTACGGGTTAAATTCCCAGTGGGGACATGAATGTACTCACTCACGGTACTATAAGATGCTTTTCTCATTGTGTTATAAGATGCTTTGGATAAAAGCATCCTCCAAACAGCACATTTCCAGTGTATTATCAGCAGGCCTATAATGGGAGATTAAATACCTGTTTGCCTCGTTTACATTTTCTTCCTACCGTGTGATCTTGTGCCTTGGAAGACTTTGGAAGACTTCTGAATGTTCCAAGTTTCCATTTCATTGCATTTCCTCATGTTCTACTCTGTTTATCCCACCTCTCCAGAAGACGTTTTATAGGATTAAGAATCCAGCTGTCCTGCTTCTCCACTTTAGTTCCACACAGAGAAGCTTTTAATGTCACTTCTATTCAGCGGTCATGATGTTGCTTTTTATTATCTCAGTTTTTTTGTCTATTTTGCATGCATATCACGACACTATACGTTATGAATGGGACTTTGTGGGGAAAGTATTGTGTGTGTGTGTGTGTGTGTGTGTGTGTGTCTGTTAGCAGAGCTCCCATCCCTTGGTTTCATCATAAATGAAACGAAGGGGCAGTAATTAGCTGCTAGACTGACGATTTACGACAGACTGCTGTGTTCTGTCATTTTCTCTGTCAATGGTCAGCCTGAGGCGACCGGTTGGCCCGTTCTGTCTGTAAATCTGACATCATGTCTGAGTCTCTCTCTCTCTCTGTCTCTATCTCTCTAAATATTTAAGATTCAAGATTCAAAGGACTTTATTGACAAGGAAAACGTACGTTTACCTTGCCAAAGCACAAGAAGTAAGATACAACATAGGATACAAAATAATAATAGTAACAATTTAAAAAATTTAATTAAATCATACAATCAACAATACAAATTGAAATAAATTAAGTAAAACTATAATGAAGTAATGGTCGGAATAGGGTTGAGTTAATCAAACTATACATTGTTGACCCTTATACATACATACATGTCTAAGTGACTTAGGTCTTATGTCTCTCTCTCTCTCTCTCTCTCTCTCTCTCTCACTCACTCACTCACTCACTCACTCACTCACTCACTCACTCTCTCTCTCCCCTCCCCCTCTCTCACATATCCATCTGTTTGTCCCTTGTTAATACCAACACAGAACACAGATATTAAATGTAATCTCTACTATTCCTTTTAATATGGACGAATATTCCACGGCCATGTGGCAATTAGTGTGTTTTTTACTGTATTAATTAAAAACCTCCTTTCTCTTGTATTTCCATGTATTTTTTTGGTTACCATGACCACAGGACAGTAAAGTCCTTTCCGTTGACTTAACTGTGAAACCGTGTGGTCATCGTGTGATTTTTGTATTATAAAGGCTGAATGGTGAAATGGTTGTTCGCCCCTATTTATATAACAACAATACATGTAACAGCCACAGCTCCAGCAAAAGGGCTGCAGTTGTGTGAATAAGGCCTGGATGCATGCTGGAGGACACAGAGGAGTTAGGGACTGAAACCGTTTACCGTCCGACTACCACCTCATCAGATTGTATGTCAGCCATGAGCGCCTGTGTTAATATTCAGTTAATGTCTGGTTATTATATTTCCAGTTGTTTTTAAAACTTCCTCCTAAACTTCTGCTGTGAAACGTGGGGTGGGGTGGGGGGGGGGTACATACATACTGTATGTATGTACTTATTTATTGTTTTTTTATTCTGGGTTTATTCTCTTGTCCTGTAAAGCACTTTGTAGCCTGCTTTTCCAAAGGTGCTATACAAATAAAGTTATTATTATGCTTATTATTATTATTGCTATTAATTCAACTTAACCACTTTTCTAAACCAGCTTTCTTTACTGCTTTTCCTTCCAGGTGGAAGCCTCTCCGCGTGTGTGGGTTCTGTATGTGTGTGCGTGTGTATATATATGTGTATGAGTGTGTGTGTTTGTGATGAAGTGCCGGTGGGACCTTCGCTTCCCTCTCCTCGTCCTCCTCCTCTACCTGTCAGCTGACGTCACCTCGCAGGTCAACCCAGGTCTGTGCTCCATGAATAAATATATAATATATAATATATAAACATCCAGCTCGTTCCTCTTCCCCGGGTATATTTCAGTGTCCTATGTGATCAGCTGAGAGGTTCTTGCCCTTCTAGAGTGACACGGCAAAATCAAATTCAGGTTGTGTAAAAGTTACATTTTGACTGTATAGTAATAACAATGCGTTCATTCATAGGATAATTATCAAGCCCCACCGGTGCCTGTAGACAGATCAGTGTGCATCGTACTTCTAGGTTGTTTGGTTCTAGGTTGTTTGGGTCCTGCATGCCTTCCAGACATGTCATTCAGATGTGGGCTGGTTGTTCTCTGCCTTGTGGTCCTCTTTCTGGTCCTCTCAGCCACTTTGATCCCAGTGTGGACACGCTGTATACAGCTTTTGCCCACGACTTTACGCTATATGGGTGGTTTCTTCGAAAGTGTGATGTTAGAGAAATCTCTAATTAGACTTTACAAGGACACAGTGCGGCAACATTTGGTGTACAGATGGAGTCAATGAAAAGCTATAGCTAGCAGTCGCTGGCAATAAGCTGCTTCATCTGATTTAAAGCTACATTATATGAAATTGTCTGTAGCGATGGACTATTACAAGTCAGAATGTGCAGTGTAGCTAGATATCTAGATATCTGCCAAACCGCCAAACTTAAGAAAAATATATGTTAATGCAACTGAAAAGTGCTACTCTCAGTGTGGGCTTACTTTGCCATCTCCAATACATGAAGGACTAGAATGAATATAGATTCAAACATGCGGGATCTGAGGCACAGGGCAGGCTACCACTTCAAAGACCAGGCTTGGCAAGGGACACAGAGGTTGCTTGTGTGAAGTTTGAACTAAAAACATCAGATCCAACCATTGACTGTACTGTATAGGACCCAATGGACAGTTTTTCCTTCTGTGGCATATCCAGGGACATATTTGTTTCGACACAAAACAGGCTGCTGCTCTCTGTTTTTCCATCATTTTAAATCACAGCGTTCTTTTGCTGTCTCTAAAACGCTTCACGTTTTGCACAGATGAAGCATACCATGAGTACTAATAATGTGCAAACGCAAAATAAGAAAATTATTCAAAGAGAAATGCATTTTATGCTCGTTCAGCTCTATGTTTTCCTGCTTAACAAACTGCTTAAAGCATCATTACAGTTTGGTTGAGGTTTGGGTTGTGTAGTTACCATGCCACGATGTAACTCCAAATATTGGCGAGATATCTTCAATAGTTGCTCCGTAGATTCAAACTTCATAATCTAGTGTTTTTTTCTCTCCCCCATTGACTTACATTGCATGGCTAAGCAGGTCTCAAAGTCACACTTTTAGCACACAAAAGAATGATTTGTGAAAGCGGATTCTGCCAATGTATAAAATAACAAAACCCAATTCAGCGTTTTTTGGAAATAAAAATGTCAACTCTGTGTTGATTTTACTATTTGAATTAGGAAGATGATCCGGTAGTTAGCTTCCAAGACCGAATCACCGTGTTTGTTATATATATACGCTCCTTCGCTAGCAGGAGTTGAGAGACGGTTTACGTATTCATCAACGTAGAACGTAGGAAATAGTCCCATCCTAGGCAGCCATGACTCTGTTCTCAGCTCATAAATGTGTTATGAATTTGAACCATTGCACATAACACAAATTTGTCCCAAATTTCTTGCCATGCATGGCCAAATGTTTTGCAAAAGAGAAACAAAAATAAGAGACAGAATTGAATAAATCCAATTACTAATATTAAAAAGAATCATCATTTTATGTCACATAACATATGTGTGTGTTTGAGGGTGTGTCTTAGTGGTTGTGTAGGTGGGTGGGTGTGTGCCTTCAATCACACGCACACACGTGCACACGCACACTGTTGAATCCTGCTATCCCACTGGAGTCTGTGGCTAATGCATACCAGACATTCTAATAGCCTGAAAGCCCATTGAATTGGACTCTGCCTTTCTCCACACTACGCTTGTGTGTGTGTGTGTGTGTGTGTGTGTGTGTGTGTGTGTGTGCGTGTGCGCGTGTGCGTGTGTGTGTGTGTGTGTG
>OOFB01000308.1:2881-13049 GCA_900323305.1 Trachyrincus murrayi
TTTTTTTTTCTTTTTTTAAAAAAAAAACCCCACCCTTTTTTTTTTTTTAAAAAGGGGGGGGGGGGGGGGGGGGGGGGGGGGTACATGTCCGGCTG
Organism: Trachyrincus murrayi; assembly: GCA_900323305.1. Lineage (NCBI taxonomy): Eukaryota > Metazoa > Chordata > Actinopteri > Gadiformes > Macrouridae > Trachyrincus > Trachyrincus murrayi. The sequence continues at coordinate 2,977 of OOFB01000308.1, forward strand.
AGAGTGGACACTCACTTGTGCATGTAGAAGAAGATGTAGCCACTGCGGTCTCGGTCACGCTGGACAGCAGCCTCTTGTGTGCGAGAGACGTCCAGGTCGTTGTAGGTTAGCCACGACTGCTTCTTCATGTCAAACACATCGCTGATGTAGTGACCTGGTGAGCGACAATCACATTCAACACCATAGTGGTTAAGGTAAGCCTTGCCATCACAGTTAATTGACAACGGTCACTTGTATTGAGACTACAGTCAATTAACGGAGACTGTAAAACATTTATCTATACAACGTAACAGGTAATTTTAGGGCTACATTTGCCGAAATAAAGCTGCTGTGGCTACAACATTTTAGAGTTTACTTTACAGCTACAGAATATACACAACAGTGTATATTCCATGCACTGGCGCCATGCGGTGCAGTGACACACACTCACCAGAGGAGGAGCTGCTACCTATGTGACTGACGACACTGATGAGTCTAAACGAGTTGGCTAGATGTCCACCCTGTGGGAAAGAAGGATTTCTTAGTTTTAACAAAACACGCAAACCTGGTATGTTTAACAACTTATATGTCCTGTATATATGAACTGACTAATGAACCACAGCCACGACCGAACTACAACTAATCACTTAGTGCAATGTGTTCTCTGGGACAATTGACATTCCAGGCAGCTGTTGATGGGGTTAAAACGATGTGTGTGGAAGCAGATGCACAAAGAAGAAGTTGTTCAAGAAGTTGGGGTCGCAGGAATTCTCGGCTCTGAAAATGGGGTCACGGGCCAAAAAGGTTTGTGAACCACTGGCTGAACGGCTAATGAACATCCCACCTGGCGGTAAACGAGGAGCCCTTTAAAAAGGAAGTGATCTCCTCCTTGGCCAGTACCTCAGCGTTCTTCTTCAGGTCCTCGGTCTCTGCTTCAGAGTACTCCATGTCCAGGACGTCCTCGTTGCCAGAGTCCTCATCTGAACACAGCAGATCTGGCAGGGAGTTGTTGAACTCTGCAGGGGAGGAAAGAAGGACATCTGGTGACCTTCATTGTTAAGCTATTGTCTCAACAGCCGAGAAGAAGTTTGTTTATCTAACGGCATTGTACCTAATAAGAACAATGCATTTCTGAATTAGGAATTTTGTAGTATAGTAAAACTTGGCGGCAGATACAGGTGGGGTTGGTGAGGTTAGGGGCATCTTGCTCAAGGATGTTGACATGTAGGCCGTGGACAGTGGGGATCGAACCCAGTACCTTTGGGCTGAGAGTCAAACACCCTAACCTCCAGACTACCCCGCCCGTTTTACACAATAGACGAACATTTAGTTCAAAGTTATACGATCTCCTGATCACACAACAGCCTGCTTCTGCGGTTTCTGATGCAGATAGTTTAGTTCTCTTACCTTGTAGGCTGAGCTCTGTGGCCCTCTTCAGGTCATCATCCTCCTTCATCTCCTGTGCCTCCTGGGTAGAGAACCACAACACACTCAGCTGTGGGTAGGTGACACCAACGACACCCTGATCGTGTTCACTCTCAGATCTCTAAGTAAGAGATGGCCAGCACATGTTACACACTGGCTTTCTACAGGAACCAAATGATCAACGTTGCAAAATGAACGTATTAGTTATATCCAACGAGCACATACATTCTTAAATCGTCGTAAAGTTTCTAGTCGTGTCACTAATGGCAACGCAATCGGCAATGGCATACTTCAATTCCAGGCTTCCTCGGGGGAAACCAAGCACACCAACTAAAGGCAGTGTTTAGGGGAGGGGCCGTGGTGTTCATCGGAGCCAGGTCAGGTCTTACGTGTTCCTGGAGGCTCTGGGCCAGGGCCTGCTGCAGCTCCTGCTCCTCCCTCTCCTGGTCCAGACTGTACTGCTGGACCCAGTCCAGCTCCCCCTGCTGGGCACTGTCTGGGGTCTGGTTCTCCTTGTTCTCATCCATGGTCAGGTCCAGCGAGTCCAAAACGTCTAAAGAAATAAACGTATACACGTTAGTTCAATGGAAGTCTGACATTAAAGAAGTTCTGAGCTAATTAGCAAATTTTGCTACTTATATAATCTGTTAAATTAATTAATGAGCTGCAATGATTATATACATATAGATATTATTGACAAAAAGGTAAAGATAAGAGGTTAAGAGTTGTACTATGACTCAATCAGCTGCCACGCTACCTGCAGGCTGTTTGTTGTCCGCTTCCAGCAGCTCTGTGTGATAGGCCAGGTCGTGGGCGTCGGTGTCTCCGAAACCTGTGTCGGGGCTGCTGGTTGGCTCGTCCTCCGTGGGGGGCGGAGCAGAGAGCGCTGCCTCCTGCCGGCTCATCTCCAGCACGGCGGCCAGCATCTCGTCATCGGTGAAGTCGGTCTGCTCCACGGCCACACCTCGCTGAACAGCAATACAATTAAGTTAATTGAGGAACTAGTTAATTAAGGCTTTGCTGGGGGGTTGATTCGATAAGTCAGTTTATAATGAGAATGTTTGATACCTAAAAGTAGAAGTTACGCTACAATGATCTATGGGTGAGGTCTACTCTACTCCTAGCTTTCCAATTCAAACAGTATATGACTGGTTGTCAATTGTGTCAATTGCGGGCAGATCCCACAATTCGTCACACTTGTGTTATAGACTGCTGAACATGTTGGTGGTCGTAGCACTAGTGTAGCCCTTTCTGCACCTGGAAACAAACCTAAAGGGAAGATAATCCCAAGACAAGACCTGCAAATGCCACTCGGCACTAATTTAAAGGGCTACTACTTTACAAGCCATTTCAAAATCGATCCAATGGTGACGTCACAAGTGGGAGTGTGTGGCCCTTTAAACCAATCAGCGGTCTTCCTAAGTGAATATTTAAAAAGGTCTCGGAAGCATGTGCCCACCTCCTCTGTCCGCTCCTCCTCCTCGGGGAGACAGTCGCTGAGGTGTCTCCTGCGGCTGGCGTTCACCCTCCTGCTGAGCTCCTCCTCGCTGTCAGAGTCCAGCAGGACGGACGTGCAGCTGGGGTTAGCCACCTTGCCCCCTGGCCTCCTAGATGCATATCAGACAGCCATTTAGCAGATCATTTTGATTCTTTGACTTGGAATCTGGATGATTTTAGCGAGCCGACCGTTTGTGGTTCAACTTTGCTAGTCTTACCTGGGCGTTGCTGAGGAAGAGTTGACCGACTGCGAGGTTTTCAGTGTTCGAGAACTTCAAGGAAATGAGAAAAAAAATTGTTACCTTTTGCATCTTTTTTTTTTATGACTGGAATATTATCCATAAACACACACACACACACACACACACACACACACACACATCCAATTTCATCCAATTTCCCATTCCTGGAATTCACATTTCACAGTACCACCATCACGTCTATCGAGGGTTAACAGTAGGGGGTCTTACAGGGCGGACTGGGCGCTCCAGGCCAGGCTGAGGGGGGCTCGCGTGGCGTCTGTACAGTGGGACAGCAGGGTCAGGTAGCGGGGGATGACCACCTGCTGACCCAGCTTGCTGTTCAGAGACAGCTGGGCGTTGAAGCTGTAGCGCTTCAGGTGCAGGATCAGCACTCTGTGGGGAGAAGAGAGCAGGAGAATGAGGCCCTGGCCACATGGAGGATACATTACCGTCAGTGTGATGTCCAACATTAGAAAACACATCTTCAAAGACACTCTCCCAAGTGGATAGTGGATATATACATTTATAAACATTGTTTGAAAAGTGATCCGTTCGTCGGCAGCTGGCTAAAACACCGTTCTAGTGTGAATTTTGAACTATATGGACGGAAAGCGTTTGATACAAAAACAGTGTATTTAGCTGGCATGGTGCGGACATGGCCTGAGAAGAGTTTAAGACTGCCTCTACAGGAGTGCACTGTGTGATAGGACAGTTGTGTCTTTACCTGGGCAGTTTGCTGAATTTATGGGTCACGGTTGCAGCTTTCCCGTTGCACTTCTCACACGAGTACTCAATTTCCTCCATCTGCCAAAAGACGGACACATGTTTCATGTTATGTTCACCCAGGTCATTAGCAGTCAGCAGCTTCCGAAGGTGACTAAATAACTAAACAGACAGCCTCCATGTCTCCACCCCCGCCCCCCCAGCCAGTGGGAGTCCTCCTCACCCTGAAGAAGAGGTCCAGGGAGTCCTGGATGGAGCGGAGAGGCAGGGTGTTCTTCCGGCGGGGCAGGTCGATGGACAGGTCGTTGAACTGCTCCCGCTTGGTTACCACTTCACCACAGCTGGAGGACACGACGGCATACAAGACGACACACTGTTATTGTTATTCAGACCCGAATCAATCACATTAGAACCAATACACAAGCATGCGTGTGAGTTACTCCTGAATCACACTACAATACAAATACACATTGTTTAGTCTATAGTTTCAGTCGAACACAATACAATATACAAGTTAGTTACATCTGAATCAATCTATAATGGAATTAGCTCATATATACATGTTATTTTACAGTCTATATAAATACAACAAAAGCTGGTACTTTATTCAATCGAAGATTGGAAATTCTGGTTTATTATTATTTAATCTTTTTACACCTGAAGCGGCTTATAGTTACATTAGCCATATATTTACTCAGAATCTAGAAAAGTCTATATTCACATGGAAAAACTAAAATCCAACAAGAGACTCAAGAGTGCTCAGTGGACTACGTCAAGACAACGCCTCACCCTTTACAAGTGATGGTGTGTTGAACCTCGAACTCCATGTTGACCGCCACAGGACACGTGTAGATGCGCGAGGTGTCCGTCTCCTCGCCAGGCTCTGCCTTGCCCGTCGCCGCCATCGCCGTCGAGGTCGCCCCCTGCTGGCCGTCGTCCCACGCCGCAGGGGAGGTGGACGACGACACGGCCGTCGTCTCGTTCTTCCAGCTTTTGTTCATCTTCTCCACGTCCTCCTTGAGCTGGTCCAGACACTGGCTCAGGAACTCATGGGCGTCCTGGTTGCGGGGAGGAAGGAAGCAGGGATTCGTTAAGACGTTAGGTGACTCACTGATGCAGAGGATGTTTCACTGAAAGTGGTGACCAATAGGACTGGAAGTTATGGATACTTAAACTCTGGCATAAAAAGCATAAAAACCAGGCAGGATAGCCGAGTGGCTAGTGTGAAAAAGGTACTAGTGCATATTTTACTATAATTCCTGGTGCGACTGTTTTCGTTGAGTCTAATTAACTTTTCCATGACGAGACAATACAGCGAATGGAAAGTCCTTTGGGCTACAAGGTGTGCTATGAAGCCACAGCAGGATTTTAAATCCAAGCTTAATACAAGTGCTTCTTTTAATAGAGCCGCACCTGCGGACAGTTCTTCTACAGTTGTGTGTTTTAAAGAAGGAAAATGTCCCGGCAGCGTTCTTACATTCTGCATGTATCCCGAGAAGCGTTCTGCGGTGGCAGAGATGGCGCTCTTCACCTTCCTCAGCAGGTCCTTCTTGGTCTCGGGACAGCCCACGTCCTTCTTCACCATGAGGTGGGCAAAACGTCTGTGATGGGGGGGTACAAGAGATAGAAGGGTTAATTTACCACTGAATTCAACCTTTCATTTCAGCATATCGGGCCAACTGTATTTCAAGTACAATGCTCCAAAGTCATATTTCCACACGGATCGAGTCTTGTGGAACAGAGACTCTAACCGGTGGGATTGGTGGCAAATGGAATGCAGTGTAGACAAATTCAATTTTATTAAGTGTCAATAAACCATTTTTTTGGTTTAAAATCACAATTAAGCACCTGCCAGTTCCATTCCACCCCAGCAGGAATTTCATTTAAAAAAAGTACGACGCAGGCATCCAGATCTACTTGGGTTCCTCAAAGATAAGATGGTACTTTATTGATCCCAGATGGGAAATGTGGGGGTGCCACAGCAGTGAGTACCATCCAGCGCTCCACACTAATCTAACATGTCCAATGAAGTACGTATAAGTACCTGAGCAGCGCATTGATGGGCACCTTCTTCCAGGGGATGCTCTGCTTCAGCATGTCGGTGGAGAAGGAGGGGAGGCTGAACAGGGACTGCAGGATGGCGTTCATGTAGCACGTGTTTCCCAGATTGGAAAACCTACAAAAGAACAGGTCAAATTATAATAACAATAATTATCATACACTATGTATTTAGCACCCATTGAACCATTGCTTTTAATTATGTCCATCGTTTTTTTACCCTCTGATAATAAACGTTTTCCCAACTAATAAAGTTTAGCCCTGACCAGCAGCTACTGTAGGTTATAGTAGCTATTGTAATCTGGCAAAGGACACACAGCTGCAGTACATGTGTACGGTCATGAGGGGGCGGTAGGGTCAAACACAGGTGTCCAATGTAAACATTGCTCACAGCATATCACCAATGACCAATGCTTATTTGATATAGCCCTCAGCTGTGATTCATTCAAATCTGCAACACAAAGTGCTTCACACAGGAAGTGTGGCTAGTGTTTGTGGGCTCCCAGTATTCTTACCCTTGCAGCGGGGCCTGTGGCTGGGCGAGTGCAGAGGGCCTCTGCTTGTTCCAGCCACCGTAGTCCACAGAGGGCCGGACCTTCTTGAAGGGGGTTGAGTGGTTGGGCAACATGAGGCTCCTCTTGACGGACGGGCTCTGGGTGGTACTAGAGGGTCTGGGTCAAAGAGGGAATGTGTTGAATGTGTGCAGTGACATTTCCATGCTGTAATAAAAGCAATAGGAAAGGTGTCCAGAAGCGTGCACATTACTCAGATCAATAGAACGTCAGCAGGTTTACACTTCCAGGTGTTTGATAGTTTGTTAGTAAGTACATTAAAAACGGTACTAATCAAAATCTTTTTTTTTTTATGTTTTTCTACTAACTCTACTTATGAACCTCTTCAACCAGAAGGTGTCAAGCGGTTTACTGGTTATGTAACCCTGAGCTAGTGGCAAACAGTATTACTTCATCTATTCTTTGTATATTTAAAGAAATTCCCTTCATTCATTCATTCATTCATTCATTCATTAAATCTGTCTAGTTTTCTCCATCATTTTCACACAATACGCTAAAAACAGCCGTATTCAATGACAAAGATTGTGTATTGCTGAATCATTATTATGGAGGATGCCAGAGCAACAACTATGTTGTTATTTGAATCACAGCAACTCAAATCAATTGCAAGTTAATAATATTTAATAAAAACATTACATGGTAAACGCTTTTATCCAAAGTGTCTTACAATTAAGTGAGTGCATGCATGCATGGCTCCAGTGGGAATGGAACCCCCAACCCTTGCAGTGTTAATAGACAGAACCGTGGAGAGATGATGCTTGTACCTTTCCAAGAATGAGTGGTTCTGGCTGATGTCCTTGGTCACAGACCTGCTGCCGTAGAACAGGGAAGGCTGGAGGGGACCACCCAGAGGGGCTGAAGGAGACGGAGAGAAGAGCAGTTCAAACAAAACCACCCGTGGTCATTAAAGATCCCGTCGTCACACGAGCAGGGGTGCTAACCCCCGGTGTCCTGGCTCCTGTACCAACATGGCCACCTAATCAGCCCCTGGGCTGGATGGTTTCATTCCTCATGAGATTGACAGAAAAGGTGGGACAAGTGTGATTTGGGAAATGAGTAATCTTCCAACCTGAGCTTCGGTTCTCCTCAGACTGTTTCAACTTCTCCTTGCAGCTGAGGAGAAACTTCCTGGGTGGATCCGAGGTGGCCTTGTTGTTGCTATGGAGATGAGACGGAGGCGAGAAAGGATGGTGATTCTTATCCACATAAGTCATTAACAGGTCAAGTAGACACCAAATGCTTCTTCTTTTTTTTATCCAAGCATAATTTCTCAGTTAGCATAGTAGCCGACCATCATAATCATTTGATTGGCTACATATGGTGAAAACCTAATTTGGTGGGCACTTTCTGGCATGGGCAGTCCCAGTAAGAACAGAACCCCTAACCACGGCGGCGTTAATGCCATGCTGAGATAGACAGGACATCAGACTCGATCATATGTGGTAAATCTACCTTGACGAGTCGTTTTCCTTGGGGTAGTCCTCATTTAGTTCGCTGTCAGAGTTCAGGTGTCTCTTCCTCTTCTCACCCCTGATGAGGAAAATACACTCTCATGAGGAAATAACATAGTTTTTTCACGTTTACACACGCAACAACTCATTTTTTTTATATATATTTTTGTATTCAATTTACAGATACAGTTACAAAAAGTTATGACCACTCAAAGTGCTACACCACTAAAAACCAGAGAGGCTGCTAGAGTGTAAACACACAACCTCAGCATCTATGATCCAGGAGCCCCAGGGTGACAGCCACCCCTACCTGTTCTCAGAGAGGCCAGCGCGGGTGGGGGTGGAGGAGGCTCGGCTGGGGCTGCCCAGGGGCTTACGAGGGGTCTCCTCCCTGCCTTCCACACTCTGTCTCCTTGGTGTTGTCTGGTGGGGAGAGAGAGTATATTAGTAGGGAAATAGGTGAATTTTATCCACTCATTGGGTGAAACAGTGGACATTTTTGGACGTTTTGCATTGTTGGTTACCTGTCTCTCTCCAGGCGGACTGCTCTCATTCTTAACCGCACGATTCCCCAGCACACTGAAGCTAGCACTTCCGTGGGATGTTTTTAAACCTAGGAGGGAGAGGTAAAAAAACAACCACATTTTCTCACCCAGTACTCCTATATATAAAGCTCAGCTTAAAGCACGACATCATAACAGTGTAGTGGAGAAAACAGAACATTTGTGCTTACCTTGCTTACTTTTCATCTTCTCCAGGTACTCCTTGGTCTTCTGGACCAAGGCAGCAGGCAGCTTATCCAGCGTTATGATGCTGCTGTCCTTCAGCGTCAGCATGATGCGACTCACACTCTGGGAAATCTGCTTCACATTCTGGTTGAGCTGAAAACAATGACAACAGTTACGTTGTTGTAGTCAAATATGTAGTTATATTAAGTTCATATATTTAAAGCTATGTTTAGTTGTACACCGATTCTTTGGATCACACTTCAAGTGGAGCAAAAAGGACAGACAAAACAAGACTTCTATAATGTATACAATATCATCACTTTTTTTTACAGAAACACCCACTAAACATGTTTGTTGTCTGTAACCAACAACATGTGTAAAATGAATGAGTTACCATTTGGTTTGTATTGCCATATGCTGGTCTTTTAAAATCTACATATTTGTCTCATGCATGCGTCTGTATAGTTCACCCTTTTGTCTACCTAACAGATCCTTAAATTTAAGACAGTAAAAGAAAGAAAAGCTGAAACACACATTCTGACACACGACCTGTATTATGGCTGAACATTTGATGAAGCACATTAAAACAACCCTTGACATTGCAGCATACCAATCGGAGAGTAGAAAACGTAAGTGTCTCGTGTTTACCTGAAAGGTTTTCGGTGCTCCACCACAGCTGAATCTAAGGGAAAGGCTGCTTTTGTTGTCCTTCTCCAGGATTTCAAAAGTTCCCTCTTTCCACCTGGTGGTGCCCAGGTCGATGCTGTTGAAGCGTATCTTCACAACACCACTGCTGCAGAGTTTAGTCACTACGGCTGCCATGGCTCACTGTCCTGTTGGCACACCTGGAACCTGGATCAACTGATCTGAGATCAGGAACATTGTTTAGGAAATAACAACACTGCCAAGTACTCAAATAACACTCCCGTGTGTGTGTGTGTGTGTGTATATATATATATATATATATATACACACACACACACACACACACACACACAGTAGTAGCAATGCAAATTAAATAAACAAACAAACAGTAGACAGTTGAGGTAGCTATTATTGAACATATAACAGTTCAAACATTACATAGGTTATACGACTACGTAAAGGAATGTAACGAACTGTCGTATGCACTTTGACATCAAAGCGTAATAGAAGTCAACTGCTATAAGAAAAGATGAAAACATCCACAGATGTAGATTCCCTCCAACTACAACCATGGTCAACACAAGTGAACACCTGCCGGCTTGGTACAGGCAGGTAACGTCAACTGCAAAACAAAACACTGGGTAAAGGCCACACTGTCAACGTTTAAGTCAACCAATTAGACAGACGTACGAGGTCTAAACTGAACAGTGTACCCCCCCCCCCCCCCCCCCCCCCCCCCCCCCCCCCCCCCCC
>OOFB01000308.1:16085-26389 GCA_900323305.1 Trachyrincus murrayi
CTTTTGCAGACGTTGTTTACAATAGGGTCTCAGCATCATACCGGGGACCAGATCCAGGCATTGCACAAAATGCTCGCTACAGGAGCAGTGAGTATTTTCATAGTTTGTTTTACGCGCGTGTGTGTGTGTGTGTGTGTGTGTGTGTGTGTGTGTGTGTGTGTGTGTGTGTGTGTGTGTGTGTGGCTCGACGGAAAGCGGGCTTTGTGTGTTATTGTAAATAACCCAATGAAAGTCTCAACGAAACCACCTCCATATGTAAGCACACAAGTGGGGTTATTTACTGAAACACCTTGATAACTGTTTGATATCATATTGTTCATATTGTGTGTTCTCCCTGTCCCAGGCTGTTACCACAGCTCTGGCCCAGGTGGACAGAGAGAAGATCTACCAGTGGATCAACGAGCTGTCCAGCCCGGAGACCAGAGAGAACGCCCTGCTGGAGCTCAGCAAGAAGCGGGAGTCTGTGCCGGACCTGGCGCCCATGCTGTGGCACTCCTGCGGCACTATTGCGGCTCTTCTACAGGTATAGCGTGACGCTGTTTTCATTGTGCATGTCTGTCTAGTGTCACTTACACTAGACAAGACACTTGTGCGTTATGGTCAATGCTGTATAGTTTCAATAATGTGGCACGTGCCGTCAATAGTCTACCTCATCTGTCGATACCGTTTACTATCTATGTTCGCATACTCTTCTCACATTTCTACTCTTCTCTTATTGCGTGTGTATGTTGACCTATTTTCTGTATATTGTACTTTATTCCTTCTTTAAATTCTTATTTCTGTGCTGTACTTTCTGCTGTGACACCTGAATTTTATATTTGGGATTAATAAAGTACAGCTGATCTTATTTCAACTTTAAGACCGTTGTTAATGCATATCTCAGTCACAATGCAAATCTGAAATGTTATCATTCTGGAAGCGACTACAAATATTTCAAATGTTTTTCCCCTCCTTTTTCAGGAAATCGTGAACATCTATCCATCGATTAACCCGCCTACACTGACGGCCCACCAGTCTAACAGGGTGTGCAATGCCCTGGCACTTCTGCAGTGTGTTGCTTCACACCCAGAGACGAGGTAACGGGCTTTATTGTGGAACTTATGGTGTACCAGGCATTTGTACATTCTGCAGAAGTGGTTGACTATTCTTCTTGGGTTCCTACTTAGTAATGACCTTTTTATTAATAATCTGTGTTTTTGCTTATTTTATTTCTATTCTCTATTTTTACTATTATGTTTCAATATGTGAGCAGAGCACCTGTGACCATGTACAATTTCCCTCGGGATGAATACTCTGAATCCGAATATTCTGCACAAAATATTATAGCCAACTTTAAAATATATAATATTATAATAAATAAATAAATAATATAGAATATTAATATTATTATATGTTTATAATAATATTATAATATTAAATCCACCGTCTACTCACTGTGGTGTTAAACATGTTCCAACACAGTTACTGGGTTTTCACTCAACCTAAAGTCTAAATTCAACGTCTGTCTCATAATGTCCTTTTCTTATTGAGATGAATCTAAGGTGGGATTATTATTTTACAGGTCAGCCTTCCTTGCCGCTCACATCCCCCTCTTCCTCTACCCCTTCCTGCACACCGTGAGCAAAACGCGGCCCTTCGAGTACCTGCGGCTCACCAGCCTCGGGGTCATAGGTGAGGCCATGTCTCGGTCTGAACCGAACTGATTGTTCATGAAAATACACGGGAAGACTTCTTCTCAGTTCACGTTAGTAGAGTCCGTTGGGTGACGTCATCGCACACCCCTGCGGACGTCCACACAGGGCACTATTTATTTTCTGTCTGCATGGACTCTGATGCACACTCCTTGCCTACATCTACCTTTGTGTCATTTAACTTTGTGCAGGGTGTTTTTATACCCCCTGAATCCTGCGGCCAGGGTAGTTTAGTGGTTAGGGTGTTTGACTCCCAGCTCTAAGGTTCTGGGTTCAAGCCGCAATGTCAGCAGCCTAACCTGTAGGCATCCTTGAGTAAGATGCCTAACCCTTACCTGCTCTGTAAGGATTTAGATAAAAGCGTCTGCTAAATGACTGAATAGTCAAATAGTAAATGGTGTGAAATTTTAACTCTTCTCGCCTTTGCTTTCAGGTGCCTTGGTCAAAACAGACGAACAGGAAGTGATCAACTTCCTCCTCACCACTGAAATCATCCCGCTTTGCCTGCGTATCATGGAGTCTGGCAGTGAACTGTCTAAAACGGTAAGCATAGCGCTTTATTAAGTCAACCGCGGGCCGTATATTACGCTTCTCTGCTCTCCTAAACATAGGTTACACTGGTTCAGAGAGGGCGCTTGAACAAAAATGTTTATTAAATATTTAAAAAAATTAAATTTGTGTTATTTATTCATCTCATCATAGCACTCTGCTTTGTGCTTGGCAGGTCGCTACATTCATCCTGCAGAAGATCCTCTTGGATGATACTGGATTGGCCTACATATGCCAGACCTACGAGCGCTTCTCCCATGTGGCCATGATCCTCGTAAGTACAATTATTGGGGGGGGGGGGAAGTCAGAATTGGTTTCATATATCAACCTACCATGTACATTGCATTCTCTGTTACGTTTAGATGAATAGATGGGTACTTTATTCAGCCGAAGGGGAGATTTTGTCTTAGCAGCAGCAGACAAAATATCAACATAAAAAGATGGGTAGCAAAAGTAACAATAGAATAAAAAATAAAGTAAGCTAAAAATGACAGTATTACATGCACAACAATAATATATGATTTGATATGTTTAGATAGAGACAGTTTAGTGAATCTGTTTCATTCTTGCTTTGAGTTGAGTCTCACCTGTGTCTCTTTCAGGGGAAGATGGTTCTGCAGCTTTCCAAAGAGCCGTCCGCACGCCTGCTGAAGCACGTGGTCCGCTGCTACCTCCGCCTCTCTGATAACCTCAGGTACCACTAAAACTATTATTTTTGTTGGTTCAGCCTCTTTTGAGCCACTAGGAGGTGTCATATCACAGATGTTAAAGGGCCCCTATTTTACCACTAGGTGTGAATGTGATTAGCCATTACAAGCCGTTTAAAAATCATGTGATGCACTTTTAGTCATCTATCTTCGGAACATTGTAGTTTCACCACCACGGCAGACCCACGCCCATAACACCCACCGCCGCATAATGACGTTGCCTAGTGTAAGTGCAGTCGGATTCTGTTAGCACCGTGGTTGTCTTTTCCTAAGTCCTTATGAATTCTCCTTCACATCTTTCCTTGAGCTCATGACGTTTTCCATCGAGTTCAAGGAAAAGTGGTTAGGAAAAGACATTTTTTGTACTATTCGACCGGAGCCTAGATCAGTCTACCAGCCTACCCAGTGGACTGTACCAACTGGTAGGCCTATCTATCCGTCATACATCTGGGTGCACACTCCCACTTGTGATGTCACTAGAGGGTAGTCGCATGACAATTTTGAAATGGCCTGTAATGGCTAATCACACTCACACCTGGTGGTAAAATAAGGGCCCTTTAAATCAGTTCTTGTCTTGCCTCAGAGCCCTTGATTGATTTATTGATTACAAATTTGTCAGGAATTACTCACCAAGGTGGTAGAGTACGACTACTGTGTTCATTAGCTTTGGATGCATTTATAATTAATTGACTGACATCTTCACTATTTACTATCTAGTGATTGTGACATTGTCATGTCATTTAGCAGAGGTCGGGGTTAGGGGCTAACGATGACTACAGACCGTCAAACGGCCAACTGCACATAGTACAGTTCAGTTGACTGCTATATACTAAGGGTGTGACGTGTGCATGCCCTGCCACAGAGCCAGAGAAGCACTGCGGCAGTGTCTGCCCGACCAGCTGAAGGACAACACGTTCGCCCAGGTCCTGAAGGATGACACCACCACCAAACGATGGCTGGCCCAGCTGGTCAAGAACCTGCAAGAGGGTCAAGTCACCGATGCCCGGGGCATCCCGCTGTCCGCTCAGTGATGTGGACCTAAGCTTTTCGGTTTCTTTGCAGAGAGGCTCAGGCTTGTTGTCTTGAGGGAATGTGAGCACAGAGACACTTAAAGAATCATGAGTGGAGTCCGGCGAGCGAACGCTTGACTAGAGGCTGTGTTTGCGACGATAACGTCGCGGCGTTCGGAATAAACATCGGAACGGAGCACTTAAATGCTCGGGCATTTAACAAAAAAGTACGTATGCCAGCAAAATGGTATGCTAAGCATCGCTAGGTTTTTCTTTTCTTTTTTTTAAAGATTGCAAAAGGTTGCGTGGTCATTATGGTCTTCTAAAAAAGGAGCTGTACAGAATGAGGAACGGGTGTGTGCATATGAAGAGGTGATCATATAATCTCCCAGAATTCTTTCTACTTTTCGATGAAGCCAGGATGAATAACTTTAGTTTAGTTTCCTTCCTTTGGCACACGCCCTTTTCCTGCTGTAACATTCCACGACCAAGCAATAACTGTGATGTGTTGCCTCTCTCTCTGTGTGTGTGTATATATATATCTTTATTTTTTGATTTGTTCGTTTGCCAGACTAGTGTATAATGCAGTTTGAGGTGGATGGAAGATGGGTTTGTATTGTAATGTAAAGGTTGTTATGAGGGTGTAGTGTATGATTTCACTAAAAAGTTGTTTTGCATCCCAAAATCCTTCTGAAATTGCCCTGGCTGCATTGTTTTTTGTAGGTAAGAAAGATGGCACAATTTCAAAAGGTGTTTCTTCGAAACGTTGGGACCTTTTGCATAACCTTTATGCAAATCACCCCCGACTTATTTTAATGAACACAATGAAGGACTAAAAATATTACATTTTACACATTACAATATTACAACAACTTGGATTTCTGAATGCATTTAAATTTGACTAATATATTAAACCAGGTCATAATTAAATAATTCAGCAATCCACATCCTCATAACTTCAAGCAGGCTGCATACCAACCATCTGGCATCTGCTACTAATGCTATGAAAAAGCTATTTCAACAAATGTGCAAAGGAGTCTGATCGGAAAGTTTCCCTATGGCATCCATCTGAAATATTTGATCGCCGGCGGTGGTAATCAGTCATGGTTGCCCTCACTTTGGGCCTACCTAGGTCTCCTGAGGGCCCCGACCAACAGCCTAGCAGACTGTCCTGATTGCTTTATGGTTCCATTTACCGGCGCATTAGCGCATCACTTCCTCCATGTTCTCCATTATCCAACCCCGTCCCCATAGTCCCCTATCCCCTTCCCCTCCGCAAACAAGCTGTAGGTATGGAGGCACACACACACACACACATGCATACGGAGAGATCCACACCCTAACTTTCCATTTGTCCAAGAAAGTTCTGGGTTCCCCACGGGACCTGTTATCTGAACTGTCTCTCCTTTGTTTTGCTTTTAAAAGGAGATTGCCGGCTGAAGTCATTCTATCACTATAATACACACTTTTCCCAGCAAGCGTTTAAAATGGAAAGAGTGCTCTTGTGTTTGAGTGATAAGTTGCTGTAAGTGATGTGATGGCATCAGAGTTGATCTGTCTATACTCTAATGCCATACTCAGTGTGATCTATTTGTTGCTTACTAGGGTTTTTTGTTTTTTTTTATTAAAAAAAATATTTTCAAAATAACTGGTAACTTTTTGTCTGAAATACATTGTTCTATATAATACAATTTTATATAAAAGTCATATGCTTATTTAAACTATATAATTTAATCAACTAATACATTATTTAGTTGATTGATTGAATATTGTGCCATGTTATTATATGTGACATAATATTCCTTGACACCAACGGGAATATAAATTATAAAAATAGTCTGTTAAATCTCCATTATGGAATTGCCTCAAACCCAAGTCTCTGAAGTATGTGGCAGCCGGGTTCTACAGAGTAGCCGTTTATCATCTTAATCACTTAACAGAATTAGCCTAATTTCCTTCACATGATCACATGTTCTCACAGTTATGCTGCACCATGAAGAGAGATGTCTTCACACTATAGTGTCTGGGAAGAACCGTAGAGGAAAAGGCAGTTTAGAATGGAGATCTGATGCTGTTTTGATTTCATACTAAT
Source organism: Trachyrincus murrayi (assembly GCA_900323305.1). Classification (NCBI taxonomy): domain Eukaryota; kingdom Metazoa; phylum Chordata; class Actinopteri; order Gadiformes; family Macrouridae; genus Trachyrincus; species Trachyrincus murrayi. The sequence continues at coordinate 22,135 of OOFB01000308.1, forward strand.
CTGTGTTTTATCTGGTCAAATGTGTTTCTTGTTAAAAGCCTGATAGCTTTCCTTGGAAACATTGTCCAGGTCTTCTCTTTAACTGTGGGGGAGGCATTCACAATCAGCTTGTGTGTGTGAGTGTGAGTGAGAGAGCGAGAGAGAGAGAGAGAGAGAGAGAGAGAGTTTTTTTCCCTGGACACTCCCAGTTCTCCTAAGACTCTGTGCTGGCCTGGCACTCCCCGCTGGCCACTCCCAACACACCCAGCAGGATGACCTGACTCTGGCCACACTTTTTCAGCCTCTTGAGAAGAGGCTATTCTCAAGACCCTATCTATCTAGTGGAGCTCTGCCCCAGCCTGCTTCTCTCCTCAACCAACCAAGCCAGAGCAGTGTGCCGGGAAAGGGAATACCTAGCTTTGGTAAGTGTCCACCTTTTTATTTATTTTTTACTAAATACTGTCCATATGTGAGTTTATTTGAAGTCTTTTCCTCCCTTTTAGTAAAACCCTAGCGGCCTGTTTACTTTGCTGATGTGATGTGTTCTGATTAAGTCTCCTATTTCACTGTCTGGTTCCAATTTGCCCTGCACAGCCCTCCCCTCATGGCAGAGGAAAGGGATTTTATTGGACTTGTGGTTGGCTTTCATTGGTTTGTAGGATTCTTCACATGACTGTTTTTAATGGAGGGTTTGGTGTATGGACTAAAACAGGGCAAAGATATCTTGCAGAGGATAGTGGACATTACTGCCATGGCTCATTGCTTGCTCTATTCAGTGGCACATTTTTCCGATGGTGTTTGTGTTTATGTGTGTGTTCGCGTGTGGGCGTGTGTGGTCAGGGCTGTGCTTGGACAAGTGGCCCTGTATGACTCATATTCCCCGAGCAGTCTGTGTGTCCACATCATGTGACCATGGTCCTAAAAATAACACAAATGATTGTAGCTGCTGTGTTTCAAAGCATCGTTGTAATTGAGTTGTGATTTAGTTAATTTAGTTGTTATTCAAATGATGATGATGAAGATGTTGTAATACATTTCTATTAATAGTCATGCATTTTTTGTTGCAAAACTAAATGATAGTTTGAGTTGCTCTAATGAGAATGAAATCAACGCATGTAAACCCCCAACAGACTATACAGTATGGAGCAATGGCCCTATTACAATATAGACCTCTTCCTATTGAAACTCTCAAGCTAACCAGAAAAGCTCACAGAGTGTGTTCACTGTCTTCCTTCAATAACGTCAATGGCGGAATGCAGTGGAAACTCTTTGTCATTGTTTCAGAAGAAAACTGTCCATTGGGCAATAGAAGTCAAGGGGATTGAAAATGGAGAGGGGGGGGGGCATTGTAAGGAAAAGGCTAGTACGGCCCTTCCCTTCCAGGAAGTGCTTGATCCAGGCTGGGCAGAGAGCAGCAGGAAGCCAGGCAGCTGGTTCCCAGCGTGTTTGTGTTGCGGTTATATCTTGTTCCCTCTGACTTTATCCCCCTCTGATGTCAAGTCAAGTCAGTGTTATTGGTATAGCCCTTAATCACTTAATCAGTTACAGTCTCAAAGTGCTTCACAGGCCCACGGTATACGAGAACCCCCTGCCCCTAACCCTCTGAAGGGTGAAGAATAACACCATCTACTGTCTCGGGACCATAGTACCGTGAAACTAAGATTTCCACCAAACACAGCCAGAGATGCTGAGCTGTATCCAGGCAGTGACGTGGCTTCTGGCTGCTGCTATGGATGGGTGGTGATTTACACACTGACAGTTTGTCTTTAATGCTGGGTTGGCAAGGCTGGGGTCCACTGCTGGTTGTTCAATCAATCAATCACACTGTATTTACTGTTCGTGCTGCAATGCAACGTGCCTCTCAAGGGAAACAGCACAAGAAGAAGAAGAAATAAAATGTGTTTCAGATAATAATGTAAAAAGATCACAGAGATACATTTCAGAGGTAGATAGGTAGATAACACAACAAAAAGATGACACACTACTTGAATAGATAAGAAAGCAAACTAAAACGCTTTAATAGTTTGTTTTGCACCTTATGGTTAAGAAAATCCAATTAGACACGGTCGTCATGGGTACAAGCCGCAGACGGACATTGGAGATTGGAGATTTGGATTCAGGTGACGTTTCCAGTGGGCTAGTCACGTCAAGCGGCATCACTGACAAAGATTTGGTTACCTGTTTGAATCCACATTGATCCTTCTAGATCTTATGAAGGAGGTTACAAATACGACAGTCTTGTGAGGTTTTGGATTTGGATGTTCCAATCGATCTGTTCATTCAAGATACCTATATTTTTATCTCGCTCTATTCATATTTTTATATTATTACGCAGGTGTGTTTATTTTGCAACGTTGGACTACGTAGTTGACGTGAGTTTTGTTCGGATTGTCATTGTGTTATAACTGCTCATTTGATAAATAAAAGATTTTCACTGGAAGATATGACCATGAATGCTTGTTCCAATAACATTGAATTCGTCGTTTGCAGACATTAATTGATCTCTCTTCTCACTGTAATTTATTCTCGTTTGTAGTTGCTTGGGGTACGTCTTCACTGCATAGGCATACATCAAGGATAACGATGGATTCTCCTCAAATTTCACGTGAGTAAATTCAATTATTTCCAACGAATCCGTGTTGATTTCTGCATATTCTTAATTTAAATGTGTATCTCTTTTTAATTCTTACTGTCCGGTACTACTGCTGTGACACCCACATTTCCTATCTGGGATTATCTTATCTCAAAGATCCACATGTCTATAGAGAATCCAAATCATTTTAGAATAACAAGGGAATCCATAGGCAGTGTGGTACTAGCCTGTGATTTCAGCAGGTAATCAATAAACATCACGATACCCACACTTCCCCACCTTACCTCAGGACACAAAGATGATACTGACCTCAAGGTGATGATGGCGGGGTCCACCTTCAGGAAGGTCAAGTCCCGCTCCTGGAAGAAACAGAGACACTTCCGCCTCCTAGAGGATGGTCTTAACATCTGGTACAAGTCCAGATGGGCAGGGAGAGGCCATTCCACCTGTGAGTACACCTGGATGTGTGTGTGTGTGTGTGTGTGTGTGTGTGTGTGTGTGTGTGTGAAAAACAACAGCAATCAAGTCATTCCAACCTAGTATAGTCTAGTGGCCAGGGTGTTTTCCCAGCCGAAAGGTTCTGGGTTCAAACCCCAACGTCCCCACCTGGGGCACCCTTGAGCAAGACGCCCTAACGCCTACCTTTTAATGACACTTTGATTAGTGTCTGCTAAATAACTGAATCACATCTAGTAGTAGCAGGATGGCTGAGGGGACTCAAAGTCCACGTTGTATCCAGCTTGTATTCATGGCAGATAAACCACATTCATCCCATAATCGGTTCTGATGTATGGTATTATATTATTATCATTTCTACTTCAGTGTTGCGAAAGCCTGCAATTCAAGCATTTCATTGCCATTAGTGACTGCTGACAGTTGTTCGATGAATGTGCGTATATAAATATCCCTTGGTAATTACATATTCTCATAAACCACACTGTCGACCGCTCTCCACCCCCTCATACCCTGACATGTCCAGTCTTGGTGAGCGACGTGGAGGCGGTGCGGCAGGGCCACCAGTCAGAGGTCCTGCAGAGCATCGCTGATGAGTTCTCCGCCAACCTCTGCTTCACGCTGGTGTTCCGCGGTCGGCAGGGCAACCTGGACCTGGTGGCCGAGACCCCAGAGGAGGCGGGGGCCTGGGTCCAGGGCATGCGCAAGCTGATCCACAAGGCCCAGAACATGGACGAGAAGGAGAGACTGGACCAGTATCCTTCTCAGCGCCTTGCATTCGAAGCAAGCAGGTCCCTAATGACCTGTCTCTGTATTCACTCCTGTCGTCCTCCCCCTCTACTCTGCTCCTCCCCCTCTCTTCCCTCCCCTCCTCTCTCCTCTCCTCCTCTCGTCTCTCCTCCTCCTCCCTCCTCCTCTGTCTTCTCCTCCTTTTCTCTCTTCTCCCCTCTCCCCTCTCCTCCCTCCTCCACCTCTTCTCATATCCTCCCCTCCTCCCTCCTCCTGAACCCTTACAGACACACACACACACACACACACACACACACACACACACACACGCATGCACGCACACGTGTGCACACACACACACACACACACACACACACTGCTCATTTAAATATGACTACATGGCTATCCATCCATTTTGAAATGAACAAACACAATGGGAAAACCAACCACATTATTTCCCTGAACTAATAGTCAAATAGACGTGTTTCCTTAGCCGGTCCT
>OOFB01000309.1:10312-24897 GCA_900323305.1 Trachyrincus murrayi
ATTTGCCTTTGCTCGCTCCTTCCCTATCTTCTCGTCTCCTCTTCACTGGCCACAATGAGTTTGATCGGGACATCTTGCTCTCCTTCAGTGGAAGGTAACACTGTGTGTGTGTGTGTGTGTGTGTGTGTGTGTGTGTGTGTGTGTGTGTGTGTGTGTGTGTGTGTGTGTGTGTGTGTGTGTGTGTGTGTGTGTGTGTGTGTGTGTGTGTGTGTGTGTGTGTGTGTGTGTGTGGTGGTGCTGCTCCAGCCATGGTCTTGGGTTGGGGTGTGCTTCTGCTCTGTGTGGTAATGGGTTTAGACACAGCTGTGTGCATGAGCAACTCCCTGGCAGTGCGAGGGCCTTATCTTCCCAGAGGAGATTGGGTTTTAAAGGCAGGGAGCACGAAGGTTGTGGGGGGGGGTTACGTCTACCAGGAGAGGAGTTTGGCAAGACTGTGCCCCAACATACATCAATGTACAATCCTTTTGTATTACATGATGTGGAATGCTCAACTCTGACGCTAACGAATGAGCTCGGCGCTAACAGCGCGATTAAACCGATGCACAATCGCAGGTTAGGCACACTCCCCGATATACGAGTCAAAGGTTCATGGAGGTGAATTGAAATGATTGTCTTAGGATTTTTAGACCAGACGATTCAACGGACGATTCAAAAGGTTTAGCAGCAACCTTAATGGTGTTCTTGGTTCACTCATTTCCAGTTAACTGGTTTATACGTGGGGAAAAGATCACCGTTTGTTTTCGGCTCTGCCAATTTAGACCTTTTTGGTGTTTTTCATTTATGACCCCATTTCAAAGCGTTAGTGATGTTCGGTGCCTCCCTCATCCACAGGATCCTGACACTGCAGTGGTATGCAGTACGGACTGACTCAGCCATGACCGCCTATTTGTGAAGCCCACGCGGAAGCGACTTACGTGTAGTTCATCTAACGGCCTATAGGTGGCTCGTGGTTGTTGGCTGCAAAAAGGCTGGTCCCCATTCTAAGTCAATGGGAATATTGTGATTTCATTCTCATAATATAAAGCAAATAAAGGTTTTCTTCATTCGGTTAGAATCACAGTGGCTAGTTCATCTCCATATTATTTATTTGGAGAGTTTGACAGTTTTATTTCATTAAAAAGTTTTGGATGGATTGAATACTAATGAGTTTTAGCCAAAGACTACTGCGAGACAGCCATTAAATTTCCGCCCTCAATGTGTCGAATACGGATCGTTTCCTCTGCTGGTTGCAAAGAACCTCAAACAATGGCGGCACCCGTAACGTGAAATCTAAGGCTTCATAGCGGTCGTGCATAAACCAACGGGTGATGTCACGGACGCTACGTCCATATGTTTTACAGTCTATGTATGGAGCACACATACATAGCTTCCTCGCTGTTTTTCTTCCTCTATAGTGTTTTTTTGTCATTTATTTGGCATCAACTATCACTCTTCTTCAGATGTAACTGAAAACAACAAGCTCAGGCTCAGGAAAAGAAATGCTAATTTGACACCCATTTTACGTGTGTGTGAGTGTGTGCGTGCCATTTGGAAACGCTTCCAAATGGCAATGCTGGGTCTTGGTAATTTCATTTAAATCCCTTGACAAATTGCATCAACAAGCAATTTAGGATAGGCTACCTGCGTTTCCTTCCCCCCAACATTGCTTTCACTTTATTTTGGCACGTAGGCACATTGAGTGTGGCAGATGACAAAACGTTGCTTTGAATGGTTTGCTATGGCAGCAGTACGCACACACACACAAAGTCTCCATAAAAAACCTGTTGAGTGTTACAGGATCAAGCTCGCGAGCATGACAAATGACACGATGGCCAGCTGAGACTTTTGCGATAACTCAAGTTAGTTCAACTCATTTGTGAAGTCTTTGAATGATGCGGTGACCACCACCATTTAGTTTGAAATAGCATGTTGTCCCTCTGTCTGTCTGTCTCTCTCTCTCTCTCTCACTCTCTCTCTCGCTCTCTCACTCTCTCTCTCTCTCTCTCTCTCTCTCTCTCTCTTCCTCTGTGCCAATTATTTACAGCAGTGTCTGATGGAGTCCATGTCAGCGTTGGATAGCTCTGCTTGGAAGGGCACTCAGATCCCAGATACATTTGGGAAACACAATTATGGTCTACAGTCATTGCCTATAAGTCTGGACTAATTTAAATACACATACATGGACTACATTTGGAGTATATTTTGTACATTGTTTGCTTGACTTATAAATCAACCCATAACCCATATAATATGCATTAACCACGGTCTCCTGTTCTAACGGGGATGTTGATCGTCAGCTCTGGAGATGTAGTGCATTTATGCACTACATCTAGCACTCACTCCCGCACAGCCTGTTGGATAGTGTAATAATGCAAGATGATAATAGTAGAGAATTAACAAAAAAATCAAAGGCTAAATGAACTGCTCTGTCAAAACATTCCCTTTCTCTCATCGAGAATGGGTCGCACCTAATGGGCCGAGTGGAAGAGACAAATACACAAATAACAAATCAAAGTAATGAAGAACGGAATGAATAACAAATTAAAGAAATAAAGAATTAACGAAAGAACAAATGATAGAAGGACGGAACTAACAAAGACAGGCGAGGGACAGGTGGGGAGAGATGGTGAAGGTTGGGGTTAAAGACAATTGGGAGAGAGGGGAGGTGAGAGAGGAGGAGGAGGTGGTGCTTGGAAGGTAGGCGGCGTACTGAGATTTGTTGAGATGGAGGGAGAGAGAGAGGGAGGGAGAGAGAGGGTGAGGGAGAGAGAGAGGAAGGGAGAGACAGGGAGAAGAGAGAGGGAGGGAGAGAGTTCAAATGAAGAATTGAGAGTATAAACTCATATCTCCACTTGTGTATTACAGGTAGGATTCAGTCATTGAGTCATTTAGCAGACGCCTTTTTCCAAGTTCAGATACATGTCATTAAGGGGAAGGAAGGGGGAGGCATCTTGCTCAAGGTTGCCTTCAGGGTAGACTGCGGACACTGGGGTTCGAACCCAGTACCATACCTCAGCCACCACACAATGTTGTATATATATAAAATACAGTGTTAATGCACAATGTAGTATTTATGTAGTACTTATGTAGTATTTATGTAGTATTTATGTAGTACTTATGTAGTATTTATGGAGAGCTTACAGTTAGTGTGTTCCTGACGTTGTACACCATCCTTCTGACACGCTGACTCACTCCATTCCCTCCCTGGACCTGGAGGACACACACACACACACACACACACACACACACACACACACACCAGCATCCTCAGTATCCTCAGTATCATCATCATCATCATTATTCTAGAACCTCTATACAACGTGTGTATGTGCCTTTATATATGTTACCATTGGTATATGTATACTAATTACAAATGTATTATAAATATTAAAACCAGAGTTCAATCCTAGAAACCTAAGCATACAAAAGGAATTTTGAAACATACATCCTGGAGTTGTCAGTAATAATATCGTAAAGTTTTGAGGAAAAATACATCCGCAAAAATCCACACTTTCTCAAGGACCACTTAGGTGATCTTCACTTGGTCAGAAACAGGAGGGGGCTTTCATCTTCACTGACCTCAAAGCTTTTGTCCAGGACGCTGTTCAGGAAGTCAAGGAGGTGCTGCTCTGTCTCCATGACGATGGGAGGCAGGAAGTAGCTGTCGTCTGACAGATTCAGCACGATGATGGACGGCACCAGCACCTCGCTGGACACCGAACCACAGTCACATGGCATCATGTTATCTCCCATCCCATAATAATGACAGCCACAATGGGACCTCTAACAGACATAACGAACATAGTACCACAGTACTAACATAGTGCTACAGCACAACATATGACCTCCAGCAGAGTAGTACTCACCCCATCACAAGTCCTTTAATGTACTCATTGTCCTCCATGTAACCAAAATAAAAGTCCCTAGGACAAAGAGGGCGGGACAGTCACCGGGACAGCCAATAGCAAACTTTCATGTTAGACAGGAAGACATTGGTCAGTACCCAAACTAAACAATATCATAACCTTGTCACAACAACCTTCTCGTTTTCCATTGTCTTGTCTGTTTCTAGCTGTTTCCACCAGCTTTGCGTAAGTGCAAACGTAGTCTAGTTACAACGTAAGTGTTTACTAAGTTGGGGTTTACACATTACTGAATCAAAACGGGTTGCACCACACAAACTAGTTCTTATGTAGTGCTTAGTAGTTACTAAATATTTACACCTACCACTAAGCAGGTGTAAATGGTGGCAGTTGGTGACAAAAAATAATCTGCAAAATAAAAAATGAATATAATTATGGGGGGGTTAGGGCTAGGACCGTGGCGCTCAGTGCACAGAACCCAGCAGCAGCAGCCTGTTTCTGCACAGGATACTGCCGGTTTAACTTTTGAACTTGTGTTCAGACTATTCTCGAGTACATGAGTGCAACAAAACATAGTCAATTCTGACTGTGCCATACGAATCGATATCCTCTCTGGTCTTCTCAAGCACTTCCTTGTTTACATCCTAGCTTGTTGTTGATTCGTTACAACTTGGTTGTTACTAAGTTGTTACTAGTTAGGACATTACTTACATATTGGTGGTGCAACTGAATTTAGTAAACTGCTAGTTTGAAACGTGGTTACTAAGGACTTAGTAAGGACTTTACATACAGACTTAGTAACGCACTTACGCATAACTGGTGCAACCCAGTCCTGGTCTCTTGTTAGGCCTACCGTTTATGTGCTCTATTGTAAAACACCATGTTCTAGCATGTTCTAGAATGTTCTGTGTTTTGAGCAGTGCTGGAAGGTACAGGGCTCGGTTACACTTGGTTTCAATGCGACTTTTGTGATCGGTTGAAACGCATTGACGACAAGTGTAACCGAGCCCACAGCTGGGTGCCACTGGACATCAGCAGCTGTGTGTGAAGACCTTCATTGAAAGACAATGGTCTCCATATGTGTTTTGTGCGCTGAGTCAAGTGAACCAGTAACACCAGTGTCCACAGACACCCCCACAAGACCAGTACACCTACTTTCTGTACAACTCCTTATGGTCCAGCGCCACTCCCTCCACCAGGCTTTTATATCTGAAAGACAAAATGGAATGAAAATGTTTTATCTTTCATATCCAAAATCTAGCAAACCTTATATTTTCACACAGTTTGGCCATATCGTATATATATATCTCTCCATAATTTAACCACAATAAGTCGATATATTCATCTTACAAATAAACGACTTAACAAACATTTCAACAGTTTCTTTAATGTAATCCAGCCAGTACGACACAGAGGTGCAACATTTAACACGATATCCACAATATAAACACAATCCGAGATAATATGACTCATCCCAGTGAGACAGCCTACCTTCTGCTCTTCTCCAACGAGGTTCTCTCATCCACCAGAGCTAAGGCCACCATTTTACCTGCAGAACAAACACAGCAGCACCCAAACTTCACCAAAACAACCACAAACCACAAATGATACCATAGAGACCATAGGCTCCATGGTAAAGACCATAGGCTCCATGGGAAAGACCATAGACTCCATGGTAAAGATCATAGACTCCATGGTAAAGACCATAGGCTCCATGGTAAAGACCCCATGGTAAAGACCATAGGCTCCATGGGAAAGACCATAGGCTCCATGGTAAAGACCATAGGCTCCATGATAAAGACCATAGGCTCCATGGTAAAGACCATAGACTCCATGGTAAAGATCATAGACTCCATGGTAAAGACCATAGACTCTATGGTATAGACTGGGAACCTGGGAAAGACAAATGACAATTGGAATTCTTTGCTTCCTTTGTCCAATAATGAGTTTTTTAATTTATTGAATTTACAATACGGGTCCAGAGAAATGCACGTGTCAACACAAATGCTGCGATACAAGTGAAATGCTACAAATACACCAAACTTTCTCCGATATCTTCTGTAGGCAATAAATATACTGTGCGTACACTGAGAATTACAGAAATGTAATCTACCTTAATCTATCAGCAATTACTCCTTACAGTATTCACCCCTGGACCCTCCTGCTGTTGTTGGGTCTCAAGATGGTGAGTTACCTGTGTCTCCCATGGAGTAGAGGGTGTAACTGTCAATCTTTGAGTAGCTTCTGAACTTCTCCCTGTTGATCCACATCTTCAGATCCCCGTCGGTCTCCTCTGGGATCCGAAGGCAAGACATCAGAGACATCAAGACAAAGAAAGAAACAATGTTAATTAATGGGGTTAACTCCACGACCATGAGCCTCAAGGAACCCACCTTCCACGTTCTTCTGGTGTTGGAAAGAGAATCTCTGGTCATTCAAATGGACCACATTTACTTTGCCATCAAAGTGCTCTGCGGCATCAGAATTTAGAGGTAGTTTTACTTGCTCAAGGACATAGGCACAGCTGGAGACCAAACCAGCAACCCTCTCGGGTTGCCAGACCACCTTTCAAGTTCAAGATTCAAGTCTATTGGTCTAGCACGCTACACACACGTCCACGCTCACCGTTATAAGCCAGGAACATCTGTTCTTTGAAGACGGCCACCGCAGGCAGCTTAGGGATGCTCACGTCCTGGGAGGAACACGGGGGTTACCGAGTTAGAACGCGGCTGTCGTCGCGTGTTCATCTAACACTTGGATCCATTTGGAGAACAGAGAGTGCTGATGTGCATTGGATTAGGTGGCACATTCTGATTGGTTGATTGGCTAAAAACGGCGCTTCTGCCAGTAGCCGAGAGTCGATCATTTGGGTGAACAAAATCACATCAAAAGAGACGGATTCACCGCATGGCTCCACTGGAAATGCTGCGTCGCCATCAGCGCCACGTCAACTTGCGTCACAAAGCATTTCTTTGTAAATTGAAAGCAATCTGAATGATGTCATCATTTATGAATGAAAGTGGTGAGGTGACACTAGCGTTCACTATCGAGAATTGAAGCTCTGAACACTCATGAGAGGTGACGCTGATGCCTTCCGGTGGAGCCCAGGGGTAAGCATCCGTAATCCACTCTTAAACATAAAAACATAGCAGTCCGAGCTAGCCTCGAGCTCTGTGGTCAAAGTGGAAAGAAATGAATCAGTATATACAGCATACAACCCTGAACACTCTAAACAGTCAGAACTAGAGGTAAGCCAAAACAGTCAGAACCAGAAGTGAGCTGCAGGTGAAGTGATGGTTATCTGGGAGGAAGCTGACCTTGGGCAGGATGTCCCGGCCAGCAGAGAAGAAGTAAGTGTGGACAATCAGCTCCTTGGCCACAGCTGTGTAGTTCCCCTGGAGACAGAAGCATCCATGTTACACAACCATGTACATGACCCAGCCTGCGGCCCCTCCCACGGCCACACCCACAAAATTTAACAGACCACACCCACTGCCAAGTACTATGCCTTTAGTGAGCATCCTCCTTTATGAAGTTCCATCGGTGAATGTATGAGTGTGTGTGTGTGCGTGCGTGCGTGCATGCGTGTGTGTGCGTACCTTCAGAGGCGACGAAGCTCCGATGAAGACGAACATGACAGGATGTCTGCTGATGACGTGTTGGAACATCTGTTGACTGGGCAGGACTCGGACCTCTGGTCTGGAAACAGGCCAGTACATCAGACCAGTACACAAACCAGTACACAGACCAGTACACAGACCAGTACATCAGACCAGTACACAGACCAGTACACAGACCAGTACATCAGACCAGTACATACTTTAGTACCAGTACACACATTATACTAGTACACACAACCCAGTACATCATACCAGTACACACATTATACCAGTACACAAACCAGTAAATCAAAGCAGTACAGAGAACCCAACACATGTACAACTACACTACACCAGTTCACACAGTACTAACATAGTACCACAGTACTAACGTAGTACCACAGTACATACTAGTACCACAGTACTACCATAGTACAACAGTACTAACATAGTACCACAGTACTACCATAGTACCACAGTACTAACATAGTACCACAGTACTACCATAGTACCACAGTACTACCGTAGTACCACAGTACTAACGTAGTACCACAGTACATACTAGTACCACAGTACTACCATAGTACCACAGTACTACCGTAGTACCACAGTACCACAGTACTAACGTAGTACCACAGTACTACCATAGTACCACAGTACATACTAGTACCACAGTACTACCATAGTACCACAGTACTAACGTAGTACCACAGTACTAACATAGTACCACAGTACTAACGTAGTACCACAGTACTACCATAGTACCACAGTACTAACATAGTACTACAGTACATACTGACACAATACCACTGTATATCGAGCTTCTCCTTGTTATCCACTACATAAAACTACGTTCTCTGTTCTTTTTACACATCAACAGATTTAACAGATTTACCCGGCAACCCGGTTAGCGAAGTCGATGATGCTGTCCTTGGTCCGGGGCCCTTGGTAGTTATACTGCATGTCATTCTTCAACCTGGCAACACACAGGATAGCATATAAATATACCAATACATTTACTTAGATAGCATATAAATATACCAATACATTTACTTAGATAGCATATAAATATACCAATACATTTACTTAGATAGCATATAAATATACCAATACATTTACTTAGATAGTATATAAATATACAAATATACCAATACATTTACTCAGATAGCACTCTGTATAAATATACCAAGTGTTTTGATTATACTGGGGATCATAATGTAATATGGACAAGCATAGCATGACACTGAGATGAAACCTCAAAAGGTGAACAATATGTAAATACTACGTAAATAACGACTTACATCATGATGGATGGATAGCCTCTGACTTTGAACTCTTTAGCAAGGCCTAGAGAGTTAAAACACACGCGTATAACAGATCAGTTTGAACGGTCATACTAGGATGGTTGCCTTCTGTGTGAGCAGCTGACAAAGTCATGTTTATCTATTTTACCTTTGATCACAGTTAAACTTTTAAACACCTGTTTTGACAGTTATCATTTTATAGTTAGATGGCATAACTAACTAATCACTCCTAAACCCTGACCCTGAACCCTTGCCTTATAGTTACTATATGGCAACAGATAGTGAACAGGTAGTTACATAATTATCCATATTAGTAAGGCAAGGCAGGGCAAGGCAAGTTTATTTATATGTATTAGTAGTAGTAGTTGCAGTACTGTAGCAGTAGTAGTAGTAGCAGCATCGTTTTAGTGCTAGTGCTAGTACATGGCTTATCTTTTGTTTTAAGTTGGACTAGCCAAAAAACATGCTAGAGTACAACGGGCTATGGATATGCCCAACCTAATTTCAATAAATCTCCCCTCTGGAGCTTATCTCATCTATTAGCATAATTGTATTCATTCTACTGAAACCTAGAAGGCCTAGAAGGCAGTAATGTAGACTGTGGGCCCTACATTACTGTGATACAGTGACAAGCTAACTGTTGTACAAGCAGCTTAAGGTTGAGGATTAAGACTTAGAAGAATTAGATACGCTAGGATCTTCCTAACTGGGGGACCTCAGGACAGACGTAGAAATACTGCCTGATAGAACCTAGAAGTCCATCAGGTGGGAACTGGACCACCAGAAGGTTGTAGAACAATCCGGCTGTGGAACACCCCTAGAAAAAGTCATAGAATCCAGAACAAACATATTCTAGAATAGGTTATTGGCTAGGTCTACATATGTATTACTGACACACACACAACAGGATAGTGTAGTGGGTTAGGGCGTTCGACTCCCACCAGAAAGGTACTGGGTTCGATCCCCAATGTCCACAGCCTACTATAGGCATCCTTGAGCAAGATGTCTGACCTCCACCTGCTCCTAAATGACATGTAACTGAATAACTGCTTTGGATGATAGTTTGTGCCAAAAGTAAATAGTAATTAAAAAGTGTAAAGGTGGATGCACACTAGCACACATTAATCTGTGTTTCTCACTGCCACTAAATCTTGACTAATCCTATTATTAAACAGAGGACTCAGCCATCCATAAACTGACTGTGGTTGTACTGGACAGCTCCCAGTGTCCAGCAGTAGAAGACTGTGGTTGTACTGGACAGCTCCCAGTGTCCAGCAGTAGAAGACTGTGGTTGTACTGGCAGCTCCCAGTGTCCACCAGTAGGAGACTGTGGTTGTACTGGGCAGCTCCCAGTGTCCACCAGTAGATTAAGTCCTCACCTGTGTGAGCCGTGGCATCTGCCTTGCCGACACTGACGGGTGAGCCCAGACTCCGGAGCTCCGAGCCGATGGCGTGCCACACCGGGTCCAGCTGCTTGCAGAACGCACACCACGGGGAGTAGAACTGGAGAGGAGAGACAGGGGTGATGCTATATTATGGCTACTTTACATTTTCCCACTTTGACTACATATGAATAAGATAAGATGTACTTTATAAATCCTGGACTGCAAATTCAGGTGTCACAGCAGAAAGTACAGAACAGGAATAATAGCTAGGCCTAATTAAGAAGAGATCAATAAAAATAAAACCACAAAGAATTATATTTATAACATCATAATACAATACCTCTATCAGCCATATTTCTTTCTCTCCTTTGGTTTCCAAGAACCTGGAAATCACAGATAAGCTCATTTAAAATCACAGGACAGAGTTTTGCACTTTGCAGTAGCAAAGTAGCCCTATAATTGAAAAACCACTTACGTATCATCTAGTTCCTCTACAGAGGCGGACACAGCCGTAAGGAGCACTGGTACAAGAAAACACAATTAAAGACCTTCCTAACCGTGCAGACAGCACTGAGAAACAAACACAACGGCTAAATAAATAATAGATATTAAAAGTAGACCAACGTTGTCGATCGTCATACCTGTGAATATAACGGTAGTCTTCATATTGGACAACGAGCAGGCCTGTCGATCTACAACCGTAAGACGCGGACAACCTCTCCAAGCCAACGGCTGGTCTGAGCGGATTTAATCCGCCAAGGTGGCGGGTTGGGTGTGGGTGTCATCAGGATCGCTCCCGGTCATTTAACCTGGTTAGCTCATGAACAGGAGCAGCTATGTGCGACACGTCATCAATATCAATTAATCGAAAATGTTTTGATTTATATTTTAGGGTTTCTACTTTTAAACATTTTAAATCAGTCAAACTACGTAACACAAAAGCGCACGCTATTTACATTAGACCTACAGCTTTATGACTAGGAAAAAACTCCAAGTAACTAACACCTATACCTAACGCATTAATTGGTGTATCGTGAATTTAATACATCTTCAAATTGTGTGTACCACAACATGCCACCTCCAAGTACCCAGTAGGTTGTACTGGACAGCTCCCAGTGTCCACCAGTAGAAGACTGGTTGTACTGGACAGCTCCCAGTGTCCACCAGTAGAAGACTGTGGTTGTACTGGACAGCTCCCAGTGTCCACCAGTAGAAGACTGTGGTTGTACTGGACAGCTCCCAGTAGAACCAGTAGGAGACTGTGGTTGTACTGGACAGCTCCCAGTGTCCATCAGTAAGACTCCAAGGTGTTCATATACAGTATAAATATATGAATAAAAGAATGAGCTGGTTTTTAAAAAAGTAACATTTTATTACAGTCAATTTCTTATATACATTTTCTATTTAAAAAATATAAAAACAAACTGGGCATAACCAAGCCAAACGTATGGTTCTGGTTGGAATCATCAGCACCCAGTATCCAACTGTTAAAAACACTGGTTGTACTGGTGGCGTCCCAGCGCCCTGTAATGTGTATAAAAACTGGGGTCCGTCTAGGTTTGTCGTTGTCGTTGTGACGGTCGTCATGGTGACACGTGGATGGGCTGGTGGTGCCGCCGCACGTGTCGCAGGAGGAGCTGGCGGTCCGGACTGGAGTACGGACACTGTTGGCATGGAAACGACTCGCCCGTGTGGTGGCGGCGGGCGTGGAGGTCCAGACTCTTCTTCTGGATGCTAAAATGAGACGAGAGAAAGACTAATAGACTGAAGTAAGACTCATAGAGCACGTTTACACCCTCTAGTGGAGAACATGGAATACTGCAGTGGAGCTATAACATATAACATAACTTCAAATCATTAAATGTATTCATATCATCAGATGAAGTGGAGTTCACATTATGTATCCACTGAAGTTTAGTGTGTGTGTGTGTGTGTGTGTGTGTGTGTGTGTGTGTGTGTGTGTTACCAGCTATAGGAGCAGTGCAGACAGTGGTAGGGTTTCTGCAGTGTGTGTGTGCGGGAGTGTCGGAGCAGGGAACTGCGGTCGATGGAGGCGTAGGAGCAGCCCAGGTCAGGACACTGAAACGGTTTCTCCCCTGAAGATAGGAAACAGATCAGTTCTCCTCCCTGATAATCTTCATCATCCCTCCATCATTCAGTCACTTCTCTATCATCTCTCTGTACCTCTCCGTCATTTCTCTATCATTCCATCAAAAAGGGTACTGGGTTCAATCCCCAACGTCTGCAGCCTATCTATAAGCATCCTTGAGCTGATCTGACCCCTAACTGCTCATTAATGACATGCATCTCAATTCACTGCAAGTCACTTTGGAGAAAAGCGTCTCCTAAATGAAGAGTATTGTTTTCCCCTAACCAAGGGTTTTTCCTACATCTAAAAAATATTTTATGGATCGGCAAAGGAAAATCCAGAGACAAATGCACAGAAAATGTCAAATACAATCCGGAAGAATGTCAGTTCATTTGGATCTTTGGGTTCAATGTTCCATAACGATCTGTTATGGAACTATCAAGGGTGTGAGGCTGACCTGTGTGGATGCGGTTGTGCTGCAGCAGGGAGGCCTTGAGGCGGCTGCGGTAAGGGCAGAGCTGGCAGCTGTACGGCTTGTTACCCTGATGGATGCCCATGTGACGACGCAGCGTCAGCCTGCTGGAGAACTTCCTGTTGTACAGGAAGTAGAAGAGCCGGGAGTCAGCCCAGCTTCGATCACTGTGTACACATCTTTAATAATCAGTTAAGAACCCTACCTCCTTAACTTAGCTGTCAACTAGCACTGTATCCATGTTCCCTTAATTGTACAAATGAGTTTATTTCAGCAGATTTTTATTGTATTTCATCTGTCTTGTATCTATACACTGCCTTGAAATGTTTAAGTGGTCTTTTAATCTGCAGTTTTCTTTATGTATTTTGCTCTTTTAATGCACTTGTCTGTATTGCACAGCACTTTGAGCTGCATTGTCATGTATAAAATGTACTTTATAAATAAAACATATTATTATAATGTGTTTGTTTTGTGATGGCGTGTGGCGGACCTGTCACACAGCAGACAGCACACGTCTCTTCGCCCGGCGGTCTCCGCGGGGGCTTTCTTCTTCTGTCTGGCGTTCCTCTCTGGGCTTCCTGTCCGCTTCTTGGTCCTGTGAGGGTGGGTGGAGTCTGTCCCATCATGGGCCCGCCCCCTAATGAAAGCACAGAGTCCAGGTTGAGACAGCTGAACTTTAACACTTGGGCTACAACAGTCATCCTCACAACCAGCCAAAGCAAGAGACTAAAACATAAATACAGGGCTTGTACAGTCTCACATGAGAAATGCTGGCAGTTTCAAACACAACAATGTCTCCCCATAACGACAAATCTTTTCACGATTAATTACTAAACAATGACCAAAAAACCATTACTACCAACATAATAACGAACATTCCAATGCTCCTATGCTCCCAAAATGGCGGCGGCCTTTGCGATGTGACGTTGCAATGTACAAGCCCTAAAACAATGAAGAACTCGTTTTGAAAGCCCTCACCTGGTTGGTTGGTGGGAAGAAGGCGGGATGTGTGTGTCAGTCTTCCTTGATGAGAGGCGGCCATCGGGTTCGCCCCCGGGTGTGTCTGACAACAGAAAACTCTGGATAATCACTGCAACTTCAACAACTGATGTAATTACAGTTTCTATGTGTGGTACTTTATGAAATATATCAAGCATCTGGATGTGCTAGCTAGCGTTTCCATAGCCCAGGGGTAAAACAGCAAGTTTTTCAGTTTTCATGAATGTGATGCTCTTTCTATTATACATTATATTCATACTAGGGTACTAACCCTACAAACCTGTCACAATGCACAACTGTAGTTGGGCCTATAATGGTTCACAGACTACACTCATGTGTGGTCTGTAAACCACAGCTGTTTGAATCATGAAATGATACCTTAAGTGTGACAACTGCTTCGTCTCACCTTTGTAGTCACAGAACACACAGCTCAGCCATGCTTCGTGGCTGCATGCGCATGTGTTTGGTGTGCGTGCGCCGTCCGTCTGTGTGTCCGATGTGTGTGTGCTATCTGTGTGTGTTTCTGCTGCGTGTGTGCTTGATGTGTGTTTGTTGCATGAACTACCTTTCCGTGTGTTCAGTGTGTGTGTGTTGTGCTTAGCAGGTGCTTGTGTGTTGTGTGCAGTAGCGGTGTGCGTGTCAGGTGAGTGTCTGTTAGGCGTGTGCACATCTCCAGATCGTCGGGTTCTATCGGCGCGCTGGCATGCACGGCAACTCTGCATTTTGCCGCTCTTTGTCTTCCCCTCCCTCCTCATCCTCCTGCCACACCGTCGACACCCTGCGCTCGCTGGCCTCGCTCCAGCCGTTGCCCCCTGCTGGCCGGCCGTCGCCCCCTGCTGGCCGGCCGTCGCCCCCTGCTGGCCGGCCGTCGCCCCCTGCTGGCCGGCTGTCGCCC